>LPNX010313916.1:70478-83276 GCA_001517045.1 Pseudotsuga menziesii
TTTGCAAAATCCAATAAAAAAATCACTTGTAAAGTAGAAAAAAAATGAAGCAAATTATTTATCTTGTTCAACAGCTAACAACAATAACCAAGATCATGTGCAAAATAATAAAATCTAATCTAACAAATTCAATTTAAGAATTGGTTAAAATTAAACTTGAATGGATAAATCTACAACTATTTAGTACCTAAGAAAAGTAAAACTGATCTCTAAACCAGGAAATGGATTTCAACAGGAAAGATAATCAATGAATCCACCAAACAATTATGCTCGACTGCATAAGTAGAAACCTGCATACATAGTGCAATCTGTGAAGGAGTTCACCCCTATATGTCATGTGGTTAGTGAATGACATGACAACTATGGAAACTAATGAATGGTTTAGAACCCCATCAAACTATTGTGATGTTATACTCAACCACCAGTATAATCAAAACCCATCAAATAGCATCAACATTCCCAATTTCCTACATGCCTACCTTGTCCTTGTTTCAAACATATAATTGTATATAAACAAACAAAAATTATAAAAAGTTCTTTTTAACTTGTCGGCCTCAAAGTGTTCATGACATAGTTCAAGCATCAAGCCAACAACCATCATATTTTACCCTCTATATCTATATATAATCAAAAAATTTCATGACTTTTTCTTTCTTGGACTCTGGACTCTGGAAAATTCACTTTATATTCACTCAAAAAATTTCATGAATTTTATCTATATATACATATATATTCTAGTGACATGCCATATCAACACAACGACATTCATACATGAACCACACCCATACAACCTAAGCCACTTTGGAATAAAATCATATCAAATTGCAATACAAAACATTCTATAAAAGAACACACCCCTTTAGTTACTAGAACAAACCAAACATATATATATGCTTCTTAACAATAAAGGGAAGAATATCATAAAATCAAAGTATCCTACATAAATGGATTACATATTATTGGAAGATGATCTACTCGCTAAACTATATCATGCCAGTAACAAGTAATCATGCGTCCAACCATTAGAAGATTGGAATCTTCATAATTTTTTTGCAAGCAAACTTTTGCTAATTAACTGAAAGCAGTGTATTGCTCAGTGGACCAGTGTTATCAGAACCAGCCAGTTCTAACCGGTTTGGGAGGCTTCCATTTGGACACAAACTGCTGAACTGGATTTGACCAAATCCACGAGGTTCCTTAGGGAAGCATTCAAATCAGTCCACACCAACCAGTTCCATACCAGCACAAATATCCCTTGAAAACATAAAAACAAAAAAGTAAATCCTAAACCCAGTTTGCATCTAATTAAAGACACCACCCTTCTATTCATCCCACTCCATTCACATTCATCAATGAATAGATTGTGATCTCATGAAGTCTTGGCGATTGCAGTAAACAAACTGCTGAACTGGATTTGACCAAATCCACGAGGTTCCTTAGAGAAGCAGTCAAATCAGTCGACACCAACCAGTTCCATACCAGCACAAATACCCCTTGGAAACATAAAAACAAAAAAGTAAATCCTAAACCCAGTTTACATCTAATTAAGCACACCACCCTTCTATTCATCCCACTCCATTCACATTCATCAATGAACAGATTGCGATCTCATGAAGTCTTGGCAATTGCAGTAAAAAGGATTCATTCAACACTATTGGTGAAAGCAATTTAGTGGTCAGTGCCATGAATTGAAAACATTTGCACTACAAATCTTGTGCCAGAAAAGCAATGCTTCTGGGTGTGAACACCACTGGAATGTCTTGGAGGATATCTCAAAAATGGGTTGTGGAAAGTCAGCCAGCCACATTTGCAAACAAAGACTTAACAAGTTAACTTGGATGGACTTGGGCCCACTTGCACTGCCACAGGATCAAAACACAGAGGATGAAGATTTGAATAATGTTGTGTAATTAGATTGTAAAGTCTAGAGTGTAGACAAATATATTATTAATATGTATATTTTTTGGCTCTAGAGGCTATTTAGTGTTAGATTTTATAGCTCATAAGCATTTCTATATAGGCTTGGTGCCTAGGCATGTATAAAAGACCTAAGTTACTTTCTTATACATTATTTAGTTTTATAAAGTTAAAGTGGCTTTTTATTTAATTGGTAAGTGAACAATTTTTAAACTGATTAAGTGAAATTTAGCTCATCCTTTGATTTGGAAATGAAGAGATAGGCACTTGGAAAATGAAGTGACGTAGTCATTCTCTCAATTAATAAAAAGAAAATTATAGGAAAGTTTAGACACATTCCAGAGAGAAAGTTTTGGAGAGCTTGTAGAGAGAAGAAAGAATAGGTTGCAGCAAGTGAAGGAGTGGGGCATTGGCACTAGAACCAAAGAGGATCAATTTACTACATTTGAATGAAAATCAAGGCAAAGCTTTGTCTTAGAAAACACAGGCCATACTTTGTTATTTACTGCTGGGCTGTAGAGCAAAAGAGATACAGGCCATAAAGCATTAATTGATGTGCATACAGTACGGAAATCGATAGTACAACATCAGAGTTTGTTGGGCATGCATACCGAAGCATTGGGACAGTTAAAAGGCTGTACACTGGCCGTACAGTTGCAGGAAAGCTATACAGCAGTGGGCTCGGATTTCTATGTAGTGGGCACAATTTTCAGGTGTATTTATTATTTAATGTTGTTCTGTATTGTTGTAACATTCTAAAATTTCTGTGACTGAATCTTAATAAAATTACTCGTGTCTGGTTTTCCCTTCAGGGTTTTTCCAAATTGCCCAGAATTTATGTGTCAAATTTGTGCTTGAATGTGTGTCTACTATTCATTTTATTTCTACTGCAAGTTCTTAGTCAATTATATTTCTGCTCATTAAATACAGTTGAATGTCTTTGGTTTAAATGCATTACTGTTGATGTTTCATTGTAGGTGAAATCTTAACATGGTAGCAGAGCTGGGGCTCTGATTTTAAACAGTGATAACCAGTCTACTAGAAGATAACACACAAATGGAAGCAAGATATTTGTTGAGATTTCTTGTGACCTAGCAAAGTTGGCCTCATTTTTGGTTGGTCTACGAGAATGTCTATGACTTTTTTCTTACAGTTTGGGAACAAGCCTGAAGGTGCATTGAACTTCATTCGATGAAAGGAGAGGGTCACTTTGTTGTAGGAGGAATTTGAGTTATGGGATATAACCTAGGAAGTGGTCACAATTCCCAAGGAGCTTGATCTAATGGTTAAATATAACAAGGAGAATGTGAAAGCTAAATGTATTTTTC
This sequence comes from Pseudotsuga menziesii, assembly GCA_001517045.1. NCBI lineage: Eukaryota > Viridiplantae > Streptophyta > Pinopsida > Pinales > Pinaceae > Pseudotsuga > Pseudotsuga menziesii. Next base: position 73,724 of record LPNX010313916.1, read on the forward strand.
TTGATGCAGTGAGAAACCACCTGATACCTCATTTGACCAGTAAGATGAATGCCTTTGACATGTGGGCAGCCTTGATAAAGCTATTTCAGAATGATAATGAAAACCAAAAATAGTTTCGAGAGAGAAGTTACAAAACACTAAGAGCACCAAGATTGAAAATGTCACATCATACTTGGACCGGATTTCACAAGTACGTAATTAGTTGGGTGTTGTTGGCAAGAAAATGGAAGAAGCAAAGTTTGTGAATGGTTTCTCTCAACCTTAGCAAGAATTTGTGCATGCAATTGTTGCCAAAGAGAACATGTCCATATGGGTCCCGAGATGAGACTTCAGGACAACTTTGAGAGTCAACTCATACCACATAGGTCAACAACATGTAGATGACAAGGATAGCATTTCTCTCACAAGGAAGAGAAAGCAGAGGCCCAACTGGTGGGTCTAGCTCAAAAGGTGAACATAAGAAAGACATGAGCAAAGTGAAATGCTTTGCTTGTCACAATACTAGCTACTATGCGAGTCAATGTCCAAATAGGAAGGGCAAGGATGAAAGACAGACTGGAGCATCAGCTCAAATTGAGGACTTTGCAAAGAAGTTTGAGAGGTAATTTTCTCTGTTCTCTTCAGGTAGTGGTAGTGCAGGGTTTGAGGACATTAAGCATGGGTTGTGGGAAGTGTGGTTCATTTCACCATATGATGGTATTGAAGAAGATATTGCAAGGACATGTGGTTGGATCCAAGGGGATCTTGGATTGAGAGCCTGTGCCAGTACCATGGACATTTGGTCATGAGGATTCTTCCAATACTGTCAGGAGACTTAGCTAGTACAAAATGACTCTATTAGATGCTCAAGAGTTTGAGGAGACTTCTAGGAGCATCTTCTGTAAGAACCAATCTTCAACACAGATTTCAGTGTTTCCAGTGTAGGTGGTAAAGAGGCATTGTGGTCAGAGGGAACTGCTACAACAATGAATGGAGTGATGGGGTTGGAGACAGATCCAGGTGGAGGTTTTGAAAGTACCTCCCTTGCTAAGAGGGAAGGTTAGATCTTATAGCTAGGGAGGTCTTCTAAATAGGCTTGGTGTCTAGCCATATATAGAAACGACCTAAGTGACATTAACTTTAGTGTAATAAAGTGAATGTGACTTTGCCTACACATGATTTTAATGCTAGCAAATTGCATCTACCTCTAGACACCACATATGCATAGAGGATGCCAAAGTGATTAGTACCGTTGATCACTATACAAAGAGACGTGTTTCGTGAAGCCATTGAAATTGAAAAACATCCAACTAATTTTAATCACGATGATGGGTGGAAGCTAAGCAAATCATGGAAGCCAATGATCAACCTAATAAAGAAATGATAGACTAAATTACTTAATGAATTTAATAAACAAAGCTTGGTAATCAATTTTTTTTATAAACAAATAAAATTTATGTCTAGACTTTAGTCTTAAAAGAATTTATATTTTAATAGGTACCAGAAATCAACTAAAGCCTAGTTTCCTGAGATTTTAAGTCCATAAATTCTTTAGTTCTTGACTTTAGGTCTTTAAAATTAATTTTAGGTCACAATTTTATGAATAAAATTTTAGGTCAATAAATCTTAATTAGCAAAAAAAAGAAGGTTTTTATGAATAATTTTTAGGTCTTTGATAAATCTTAGTTTTCAAATTCCTAGGTCTTAAATTTTAATAATGTTTAATTGGAAAAAAAAATTACGTCCCATTAAAACTTAGTGATTGAATATTTTAGGTATTCAATTTAGGCTTAAAAATAAAAATGAATAAATAAAATAAAAATATAATGAAATTCTTTAGTCCCAATAAAATTATAAATAAATACAACCGATGTTAAAATAATTTAAAACCACCTTACCTATTGTTAAAAACTATTAATTTCTTTAGAGGAAGCTAAATTAGTCAGACTTCACTAATTTTCTTCTAGGTATCTCTTTCTAACAATGGGCTACGCTATTCAGCCTGAAATGTTGATTTAAATAATTCTACACAGGATCCCATCTTTCATCCAAATATTTATTTGTGAAAACACAAACACTTCTAAAATAGTGAAAATGATTCATATTTTTAAATTCATTAAGTGAAATTTGACTCATCCTTTGACTTGGAGATGAAGAGACAAATTCACTTGGAAGATGAAATGACAAACTCATTCTCTCAATTAATAAAAGAAGAATTCTAGAAGAGTGTAGACACATTCGAGAGAGAAAGTTTTGGAGAGCTTGGAGAGAAATGAAGAAAGAATAGGTTGTAGCCTATGTTGCAAAAGGACCTGTTTCAACAAAAAAACCGGTACTTGCCATCCCTTCATTGACCTTAATGTGGATTGAAAAAAATTAAACTTAAGTTTCCTAAAGCTAAACTACATTTTTCTCACATTCAAAAGCCAATAATGGTCACTCAGCCCTTTTCTTATTTACCTGAGGTTTTTCGGAACTAGCAAGTGTAAGGGATGTGCAAAATACTATATAATATAGACTATTGTGATTACAAGCAACTACAAATGTTTATGGTGAATTCTAACTTGTAAAATCTTATGTGTGTATGTGGGTGTATATATATATGCCATCACCAACCTATCATCCCTTGGAAAATTGGAGGTGCACTATAGCAGTACCATGAACTATTCCCCCCGTGCCCATGTTCCCAAAGCCAGTGCAACATAGCTTGCAGCAAGTGAAGCAGTGGGGGGAATTGGCACCAAAACCAAGCAACGATTTCCATCCTTGGCATGAAAATCAAGATGCTTTGGCTTAGAAAACACATGCCATACTTTGTTATTCACTTATGGGCCATAGAGCAAAAAAGTTGTAACATTAATTACTCTGTGCAGCACAGAAATCGACCACATAGTAGAGTGGAGTTTCCTGGGCACATAGATTGAGGTATTGGGACAGTTAGCAGGGCATATCACTGTCCATACAGTTGCAGGGAGGCAGTACAATAGTGGGCTTAGATTTCTATGCAGTGGGCACAATTTTCAAAGTGTATTTAATGTTGTTCTGTATTGATGTAACATTCAGAAATTTTGTTGTAGCTGATTCTTGATAAAATTCCTCTTTTGTGACTGGTTTTCACTTTGGGGTTTTTCCAGGGGCATTTCCTAGAAAATCTATGTCAAATGTGTGGTTGAATGTGTGTTTACTGTTCATTTTATTTCCGCTACAAAGATCTTAGTCATTTGTATTTATGGTCATAAAATACAGTTGAATATCTTTGGTTTAAACTTTAAATGCATTACTATTGAAGTTTTACTAGAGAAAGAAATCAGATTTCAGCAAAGTGTTTGACAAAATCCCTACCTAAGTGAATCTAGTTTGTAGGTGAAATATTAACATCTAGAGCCTCAATGTTTAGGTTCAGAATCTAACATGTGTATTGCACTCAGCTATTTTCACATATTAAGCCTAGCTTGCTATACACATGAGAACTTTTGCATTGTTTGTCTATAATGGTTTAGTTTACACAAATGTATATGAATATATATTATTTTACCAAAAGTTGAATAAAGAACACAAATCAGCGGCTGGATCTGGATCATAGATCTAAGGGGATTTAAAGCAGCCATTTGTTGACCAAGGCTAGTCTACAAGACTGGTTATGCCCAAGTATCTAGCCATTGGCCATTGTGACACTCATATAATTAGACAAATTCCATCTGGTCAGTGAAGTATACAGCTACCTTCTAGTATTAAAAGAGACATTATCTTATAGATGACTTAGCAACCAAGGAATGTGCAAAGTCCTATCCCCTTAGAAATATACATTCAATCTGATGGTCTAGGCTGAACTAGAGACCTTGCCTAAATTGGGAGGGAAATTGAAGAAGCTACGGCTAGGTCCTAAGCTAGTGCCAATTTAATTTTGTATTAAGTATGACAATATTTCACAGGAGAAACAGGAACAGGGAAGCAATCAAGGATGACCTTGTTTTTGAAAGTAAATAAAAAGTTCATACATCATAACATTATGATGTCAGAAGAAATCCTGCTTTTCTAATAAGGAATAGCCCTCTTAAAAATGAATTAATAGAAAAGGATAAAAACATTTTTATGTAAAGATGTTTGTAAATAACAATCTAAATGAGATTTATATATGTAAGTTTTACCTCCAAATCCTGTGCACAAGCTTCATTAATTCCCCCTTCCTTTAAATATGCAACATTTCTTTTATCAGCATTTGACCTGCAAATGACAAAAAGAACAGAAGATCGGTAAGAGGCAATTAACTAACCCCACCATCTCTTTGATAGATTATAGTTAATATATTCCTTACACTGTTGTAGCATTTGCAGTTTCCGCTACACTTGTGGGCACTCCATTAGTTGAGGAGGCCACAGCAGTTGGTGTTAAAGAAGCAGGACTAGAAAGAGGTATTGCAGCTGCAATGATTGATGGCACAACACCAATTGCGGGAGAACTAGTGAGAACAGATGTTGTCATCGCATATGAGATAGCTCCAGCAGATGTAGAAATAGTTGGTGTCAAAGAATCCATAACACCAAATAGGTTTGTGGGCAAAAGAAGTATAACTGGTGCAACAACTGTCGGAGTCCCTGTTGATGCTAAGACTATAGCAGATACATATATGCTAGGAGCAGATATATTTGGAGATGCTTTAGATGGAGATGATGTGACAGCAACTGGTACTGGTGATGTAGCTATGGATAGTGATCCTTCAGAGTTTCCAACTGAAGCTGCTGCTTTTTCTGCCTACTCTCGAGCTATCTGAAGAAATCCCACAAAAGAGCTTACTAAAACAGATTACAAAAAGTTGACAGACCAAAAATGCATCAACCTACTCAAAGAAAAAAGCGTCATAGTAAATACTTCAGTTCATCTGGAATAGTCCACTTGGACTGTTTAGTGACCTTGTTGTAATAGTACCTGTGTAAACAAAATAGATGTGAATTTGAGATAAATATAGCAAAGCTTTCAATTCGACTTAAACATCAATTCAACAATGGTCTAATTAAAGAAATATATTTACTCACTTTCACCCCTTTGGAGTTGTGAATTCTTTCCAAACAGTGGATGCATCTGTCCGATGTATCAAGCATGTCGAACAATAGTGAGGTATTAAAAACATAAAAGAATAGGAGAAGATTACAGTAATTATTAGTGTGGAACAAACTCCCACCATAAGGATTTTCTAATCGAGTAATACCTTCTATATAATGTACATCGCATAGATACATCAACATAAGAAGACAATTATTTGATTAATAGTAAATACACAGAAGTTTAAAATCATTACAAACAAGAAGACCTCCATTTTCCCACCCAGTAAAAAGAACAATTGAATTGTTCCCAGAAAGAAGATCTTTTACACTTTCACCCAATAAAAGAGTCTTCATCCCTGACAAGATGTGGATTACAGGACCCACGGGAAAATATCTAACTATTTCATACCAGCTCAAACACGACCAGAGCATTGAAACTTGGAAGAGTTCCATAGCACAAATATTTCAACCATAAAATAATCAATGAGTGGAATTTATATTAGTTTTACTTTTTGAATTTATGTAAACTAATTCAGAATTATGTGTATAGTCAACCCTGTGGTTGCCGCTTCAAGAAGCACCCCATGTAACTTTAGACCTCATAATAAGATGTGGAAAACAACAGAACACATCTATTTTTTAATGTCATTAGCAACAAATTTGGGAAACAAAATCCACATAAAGAAAAGTTAATCAACTATTCTCCACAATATTTACCACAAAGGGAAGAGATAGCTTCTAGAAATGTCAAGGAGCTTTAAAAATACTGAATTTGTATCCTCTAAATAATGGCATACAGTGAGAGTAATCTAGGGTTATCTTACCTCAATTGGTGTCATCAATTCTAGAGGCTTCTCCCAACTTGTCTGCCATGTCTTCTTGTTGAAATAATATCTACAGAAGATCAGAAGATGCATAAAATAAATGATTCTACTGCTTGTAGTATTTCAGTTGAAGGTATTAACTAAATAGAAATTCAACATGTAAGCAATGAGCGGTACCACAAGATCACAACTACATGCATCCCTCATTCTACTACTCAGAATATCAACCCTATTTTGTCACTTCTGACTAAACAGTTACACATTAAAATTATAACACACCTTCGAATTACTGCTACTTCATACCTTCGTCCATGTGTAGCAGTATGTTCTTGCCAATCTGAAGAGCTTTGTATGCTGGAATTATTAGGTGGTACAATAGCTCCCTTTTAAATACAGAAAAAATGAAAAGTCAGTTTCAACAATCGACCACTATGACAACAACAGATACAGTAATTACAGCAGCTCCATATAAAATGTAGAAAACCGAATTGCTTTAAAAGATTTCTACAATAGAACCTGTCGAAGAAATTTAATATGCTTAAAAATCTTATAGGAGCTGAAGCAAAACCAACAGTAGATTGTTGTCCTGTCTGCATCCCTTGAGATACAGGAACACTATTTTGATTTGCAGAACCCCATTGCTGAGTTCCAGAGTGCACTGACAGCATGTGTTGAGGCTGAGAAACAGCTTGATATTGTGGATTAACACTGTATGAATTCTGTGACTGACCATATGTAGATGGAGCAAACTGGAGGACATAAAATACTAGTGTCAAGATAAAAGATAACATGCTCCCTATAGACCTTGTTCAAAATGAAAAGCAGAAAACACATTTACATGCTATAATAAGCCTCATACAAATAAGAGTAGATTGTACTGTATAGGATGATGATGGTGGAAATCCCATGCCACCTAAACTAGGTGGAGGTGGCATACTAAGAGGCTGTTGAGATTGCTGAGGCTACTGAGATGGAGGAGCTCCACTTGTCATTGGCCTTGGTTGCTGAAGATATGTCATAGAAGGGGCCTGAGATGAAGGCGGAGTTTGTTGTTGTTTCCCTAGACGTGGAGGCAAATGTTGCATTTGTGGTGGATATTGCACAGGCTGTGGTTGAACAGATTGAGCAATTCCAATGTTTGTCGACGTATACCTTGATTCATAGGCCAAAACTGTTGGCTACTTTGAGGCATAAATTGTTGACCTGTTTGTTGTGGTACTCCAGATCTAAACTGCAATCACTCATCAATTTCTTTGTCAAATGTCTCATTAAATAGAAATTGTATAAAAATGTCTCATTAAATAGAAATTGTATACAAATGTCCAAACCAACAACAATCAGTATGGCACATATATAAATATCAAGAAAGCATTAACAGGGCATGGATCATACTTGCATCAGTAGTGGAGATCCAAAGTTTTGAGGTCCAGAAGACACCATGCCAGGTGGACGAGGTTTTCTTCCAATTTGCAGTCTCCCATAGATTTTACCAACCTTTTTGCCATTTACTATGCTATGAGTTATTTCTGGCATCATGCACCTATATTCTCTTCTAAGCACTCAACATGAAAAATGAAATTATGAATTTAGTGGTTGACAAAGGGTGTCCCATAATGATGACCCAGGTTTAAACCCTAGCATGCATAAAGCCCTGGGAATTAAGTTGTTGACCATGTTTGACAGTGGATTATATGTGGATTATATGGAGCATTGTTCACAACAACAAAAATTCATGAATTTTCCAATCTATCATCTGTCTGATGAAAAATGGTCCAGACCCCATATCCATAAAAGGGCATACCGCGATATCCATCTGCCAGAAACTGGGGTAAACAGCTCCTTCAGAATGGAACCAGTGAGTCTAAGGGAACATACCAACAACCTTCACCACTCAATCATAGACCTAACTCTTCTCCACTGCTTGACCTCTAAAAATTATGCTATATGTATCTTTGTACCTAACAAATAATAAAAACCCTTGTTCATATTTCTATTAATTTCATATAAAATGCACTAGATATAATCTCATAGTTTAGGAATCTGAAATAGAGTTAAAACTATACCATCATGAGTCCATTCAATTCAACAACGGGAACAATAAATCATCTCAAAAGACTGACTGGGATACAAGAGGCGACATGTTGCAAAAGCTACCACCATAGCAGGAACAACACGTTCAAGAGAAAACTGGATCTGATTTTCATGAACATCTTTTGGAGCTATGGAAAGTGTTGATACATTTTGAGAAAGCAAAAAGGCACCAAAAATTTCTACACCACATCCCACATCCAAAACAACCCTGGTATGAACACCCCAAGCCACATCAGGAACCATCTGCACAACCAAATAAAAATAAAAAATCTTCAAGGCCCAACAACAACAAATAACACCACAATGCATCTAGTTCCGAATGGCATTAGCTATAACCCCTAATGACAATAAGAAAACCAAGCACCATTTCCAAGAACCTGAGCAATCTGATCTATGTAATGATCTGCCCCATGTATGAATTGGGTTCCACCTCCTGGAAATTTTAATTTATCTTTATCTAATACAATCCAATTTTGACCACCTTTATCTTCCACCAAATGAGTATGTGGGACATTATTGTACCAGACCTACAATGTTATAAATGAGCAAACAATGCAAATGTCAGACTGAATATCAATAATAAAAATAAAATAAAGTTAGCCGCTTACACAAGATAAATCATGCATAGTTGAGGACCACAAATTCAATCTGGTCAGAATACAATAGACCTCATAAATATACAAATGATATGGAGGCCTCTGTAGAAATGTGTGTAAGGATGACATGAATCATGAGAAGGACTTAATAATGAGTATGGAGATGGCATCCTTAAAGCAATGAATGGTAACTTCATGATTTCATAGTGTCCATTAGAATGCATTCCAGTTCCATGCAAATAGGTATATGGATCAGGTGGTCCTCAATAACCAACTACTTGATAATAAGTCGATACTCAATTGGATTTGGATGAACTGTAAATGCTTTGTGGTATTTATATAGGAACTCATAAGATGGATTCTAAAGAGGTAAAACATCTTGTTGTGTCTCTTCATTAACAACATTAATGACTTAACATCCATTGAAATTCATTGCTTGATGTGTTATTATCATTGCATATTTTTCCCTTTAAGGCAATGCTATTAATGCTCTCTTGGGTCTGATGGCCATTGAATGAGTTGTAATTTTTGGTATGTCGGTTCTTATTTGCTGTGTGCATTGACTAAAATTGACATGTTTTCCATATATGTAAGCATGCCATTATATTTTAGTTCATCATTCTTTTATTCATTCTCAATTTGCATATTTGTGATAATTATAAGTTTATGATTTGAAATTTCTTGGTATAAATTCTTCTACCATGTTAGACATAATAACACACAAAAGAAGCAAGCACACACAATAAAGAAGCTTTTTACCCTGGAAACACTTTACAAGGAAAACCAGCAAACAAGAAATCCATTATCCTTGACCAATTCAACCAAGGCATGGCCAATCCAGCCAACACTAGCCCCACACAAGGCATACAATGGAGTTACTCAAGCCTTTAAGTAGGCTTCATCACATGCTAATACCAGGGCCAAATACCACAGGTTACCCAAAACCATGAGCTCATAAACCACTAATGGCAAACACATTTGACCAAATCAAGGTTATCTCAACCACTCTTTAAGTGAATCA
>LPNX010313916.1:83355-307857 GCA_001517045.1 Pseudotsuga menziesii
TAAATTTGACTTGGGGTAAACACCAACCTACCTTAAAGTTTTAACCTGGTTTTTAGTATTCAGGAATACAACATGCCCCCCTATCACCTAAGTCTATATATAGACTTTACACCAGTGAATCAATAAACCAGTGGTATGCATTCCTAAATGAATCTTACAACCATATGCCTATTTACATTGTGATTAAATATAACTCTATAAAAATGCTTACAATATAGTGAATCAATTACTTCTTCATCCGCATCTTCCATCTGTCACTGATTCACATCAATCCATATCATGCATTTCCATCTTTGGCTTAAGCTTCAACCAATGGACTGCATTTACCATGAACCACACAAGGAACAACAGCATGCTTTTACAGCTTTTTTGGAGTAGACTTTTCAAGTACCACGCCAAGCAACTAGCATGTAATTTTTCTACCACCATTCGATTGCTACCTCACAACTTGTGCCAAACTTAGCTGTGGTGTAGCAAATTCCTAAGGTGAATGTGTTGTTTGGTTCAAACTTAAACGAGGTTGGTAGTTTTGCACCATGAGCTCCAAGTTGGCCATGGAGAAAACAACAGTCTATACACCCCACAATGTGCAAATCCAAACCACATGCTATTGCACGCTGCTGCTCTTGGCACTGCCTTCTTTGCTTCCACCAATATCCCTGCAATGATATGTTTCTCCAATAAGACATTTCATGGCATCTCAAAATCATGAGACTACTCTCATTCCAGCAATAAACCAACAAGAATTAACCAGTCCACAACATTCTCTAGCCCTAGAACCTTAGCCATGCCCATGAGAGAGTCCAAACAAACCTTGCCCCGATACCAGTTGTTAGAAAAAATAATGCACAAAAGAACAAGCACACACGATGAAGAAGATTTTCACCCTAGAAACCCTATATAGGGAAAAACAGCAACCAATAGATCTATTATCCTTGACCAATCTGGCCAAGGCTTGGCCAATCGAACCAACACCAGCCACAAACAAGTAGCATAGAATGAGTTACTCAAGCCTTTAAGTAGGCTTCTTCAAATGCTAATACCATGGGTTTCCCAAAACCATGGGCCCATAAACCACCAACCATAAACCCATTTGACCAAATCAAGGTTATCTCCATCACTCTTTAACCAAATCAAGCTTAACCTAACATACCATGCCACATAAAAGATATGATGCAGTCTACCTATTTGTTAACAATATTGTTCTACAATACTATATGGACAAGTTTGCAAGTTTGAGATTTGAATTTGAGCCTACAAAGGTCTATTTGATTTGTCATAGTATTAGGCTTCTTGGGGATTAAAGGACAAAGTGGTTTTCAACTATATATCTCTCCTGTAGTTCTCTGTGTGCTGGTGTTCTCTTACGCTACATTGATAAGGATCTGTCACATATGCAGTGGGAAAATATTCTATCTGATAGGTGTCTATTGTGAAAACACATCAAATTGTCAGATGTATTTTATGCAAAGAAAAAGATCAAATGATAGAAATAAATATGTGTCATTAGTACTTACATCCAATTCACAATCATAGATCTTGATTGTTTTGTGATGGGTCGACTCAATTGGAGATTAGGATCCAGCCGATAAGTTTTTGGAGCTTTGCCAACATAGCAAATGAGATGATATCTGAGAATTCTAATACTTCAAATGAAAGAGGGGACAAACAAACCTAGTCACAGTAGGATTGTATAGTGATTTCATGAGAACTATACTTACTAGCATCTACCATCTAGACCATACAGACATTCTGGCTTGATCTTATGACTATGTGGAAAATCATCCAATTGTTTCATGAATTTTGAAAAATGAAAAATATCAAGAGACAAAGAAAAATGAATACTTACAACCAATTTAGAATCTCATACCCACAACTGTTTTTTCCAAACATATGACAAATACCTCACAATCTCTAAACATGATTATTGATTCTCTCAATTGAACATTAGGATCCAGAAAATAAGTCTTTGATGTCTTACATATCTAAACATTACGATAGATTCACTCAATTGGAGATTTAGTGTCTAGATAATAAGTTTGGATGCCTTACCAATAGGTGAAATGACAATACATCTCTGAAATTTGTAGGGTATGAATTAAATTATATAATCTCATCTTATCTTGCATTTATTAATTCAAAAAATAAGGAGGAGACAAGTTACAATAAACCTCGTCGCAGCTAGATGGATTTGTTAAAACCCTATTGATTATCCTTCCATCATTAATAGTCTCGGCAGTGAAAAGGGTAATACCTTCTTTCTTCGGGAGGCCAATGTGTGCTGTCGAATCAATCCTCAATGTCCAAGCTCTAGGTTCGAAGCTTCAATCCTGTTTGGGGTAATTGCAAGGGTAACACTCATTATCAAACCATGTCTTTCTCTTCCATGCTCTGCGCAATGATAGGTCAGCTTTGTGTTCGGCCCTTGGAGGGGATCATGGTCAAGTTGAAGTGGGGTGCAACCATCCACGTAGGTGGCTTCTTATCAGCAAGAAAGCGTCACGAGAGAGGACTATAAATGAGAGGGAAGAAAGGGTGGGACCTCGGTCGGTTGAAGAAAACGAAGTCCAGCATAGTGATATGATCTTGAAAATAAGTCTTCTATTTAGCCTTTCAGGGGGGTTCTACTACTGGGTAGTGAGTTTCGGATAATAGTGTATGTCCCCGCAAGGAATTGGAGTCCAAAGACGCTGCTTCTTCTGAACCAAGGACCTCGGCCATGAGAGGCTTTGCCTATGAATATTGAAATTCCAAGTTTGCTTGGTGGAATGGATTTTTTTTTCTCCAAACGCTGTCAGTAATCAGGTTACGAAGAAACATTGTCCCAACTTTAGATGACCCAAAATCAGCGGGGGAGTGTAAGTAAAGGTTCGAAGCTCGGTGCGAGTTATTCTTTTCGTGATTGGGAGAAATAGCACAAACCAGTGATATCCCCTGAGATAATCTGAAATCCAACAATAAAAGATGTTCCATGAATATGCCAGCATATCTAGACTACAACGGAGCCTTTGTTGACAACTAATGATAACCCCGGTCTCCATTTTGTGCAGAAACCCGTTTTGAAATCATAAGAAAATTGAACATGAAAATGTCAATTCACGGCTTCTAGGCCATGGAATGGTAGCGCTGTACTTGGGTGGAGTGGGAACAAGGCAATTTAACTGGTTCTCTTTGTCCGGGAAAAGACGTTCAAACCTCTCCCCTCTCGCCATGGATTTGAGCTTGGAAATTGCAGCAACATTGTCCAGGCAAGGTATATACTCACTCATATTCTTAGGGCACAGTTTGAATCTCTCAAACTTGGTGTCCACCCCGATATCGGTGCTCCCCTTCACATTCTCAGATCCATTGAATGATTGCTTGAAGATGTCCATCTCAGAAATAGAGGTGTCTTTATCAGTGTCATAATCATCCAGGTTGTCATCCTCCCCCACCAAGAAATGATCCTGTGTTACTCCATCCTTGTCCACTATGCCAAAGGAAGCTGGTGATGGTGGTGATGGAGGAGGAAGAGGGGGGTGGGTTTTGTGATGTTTAGGGAAGAGAGGTCATAGGTTGGAGCCTCCATGCATGCAATGGCAACCATGTGGGATTGAACTGAAGAGGAAATCGATCCAATAACGATCTGTACCTGGTCATAATCGCTTGCCCAGTGTTTTCCCAAGTAGAAGAATGCGATGGCAAGCAGGAGAAGACCCACTACCTTCAATGTGAGGGGACTCTTCAAGATATCCTCCTTCATTTTTATTCCTCCCTCTGAATCTAGCTTCTACGAATTTGCCTTTTCTCATTGGCTTCCCATGTCCAAAAATGGGTGAAACAATTGATTTGAGAGGGAAAAACAATTGGGAATTTTTATTATTACCGGAGTGACAACTATAAATGACCAATTGTTATGTGGTAATTTTTAGTCTAGATATCCCGTGACCAAATTTGGTCATTTATCTTGGTCGTTTTTAGTTGGTTTTTATCCCATGACCAAAAGTGGTCATTTATCTTGGTCTTTTTTAGTTATCTCACTTAAATTTATCAATTTTGGTCATTTATCCCTTCAAAAAAACTGTGGTGACCAAAACTTTTGATCTCCTGGTCACTAATCTCTCATTTTCCACTAGTGTACCTTCATCTTGGCAAGGGGGCATACCTCCTCACTGACTCAGATGGTTGACTCTTGAAGAAGCCACACAACGGGCTCCACCTCAAGAGAGTCTATGCCTGATATAACGACTATGAGTCCCTTATAGCATAGTTTTTTCCCTTTCTTGTTTTTCAACATTTTCTAGAACAAGTCAGGGGTAGCACCATCAGCTGCTAGTCCAAATTCACCTGGAACCAGTTCGAGGCACCTCTCACACCTTCGGTCTCAAATTTCCATCTCCTAATGATACCATCGTCTCATGTTTAACAAACAAATTTCAGAACCCCTTCTCAGAAGCTACCTCAATTTATGAGCCATGACATGATGATGCATGTGTCTATGGAACTGTACTTGTATCACACTTCCCGACTACTACTCATGCGATTTTTGGGTCGCCACCCATTAAGGACTATAATTTTGGCTTTTATTTTGCATTTTTAACACATAGTTGTCTTTTCCATTCACTGCACCTGACACGGACATCTGGACCATCGTCCACAAAACAATTTATTTTTCTTACACGTATTTGGAATATAAATTCCTCTAGACTTGTACTCACAGACAATGTGGTCAATTTCATCCACCACAACACACACACTCACACGCTCTCCTGACCTCTGTCCAAGAGCCACCTCAGTTTGCATGTCTCTGCCACACTGACTCACAGACCTCTGCCTTGATCTATCCCACACATGTATTAGTATGTTTGAGAGCCTTTTGCTCCATCTATACTATGTGGATGACCTTTGGACCTCTGTCCACCATCCTAACATGGGGCACCGCATGTGCCACCATCGGTTGAACACATTGGAGTTTCTTTTAAGCTCTTTTCTAACTCCTTAAAACAATGAAAATATTGCCGAGCGCAGCTGCTTCCTTTCCCACTCACTAAAGTATAGGAAAGGGTGTCTACATCATCTCATTTATCTCCTTTTGTGGACCATGTAGACCATTTCATGAAAAATACCTCCTTGGCACACTCAAACAAAGATCGTTCCCCTCTGCATACTTTTATGCTTTCTCGGGTAGAGGGGCTACACTTTACGAAAAATCTCACCATCGGTTGTCGTTAATCACTTTTCCAGCCATCTTGTTAAGAAAATATTACCAAGCAAACTTGGTTTCGTTCATGCTCGTAAAAGTATTTGAATGACCATTTAGTCAGTATAGGTTTAACCTTTTCCGGCCTGATTGGACTACCAACGGTAAAGAAGTCTCTCATCCCATATAGGATGGGAAAGCTCTCCTATGTATACTTTTATCCTTTTTCGGGCACAGAAGACTACCAATGAAAAAGATCCCTCACTGGAGTCTTCTTCATGCTTTCAGACTCTCTAAAATTGAAAGCACCATCGAGCATTTACTTCCTCGGGTTCACCAAAAATCCACAAGATCGTACCATAATGGTGTTCCTAGACACCACCCCACAGTAAACAGTTTGGCAGCATTCCCACATTGGGCCGCATTTGTTTAGAGTACTGTGCAATGTGTCTTCCCTGGATCCCATCAGTGTCAAAAGTGTCCACCTCCTCCAAGTATTTCCCATCTGCAGTGACATTCCTAGTATTACAACTATGATCCCATTCCCTTGATTCAGTTTCATTTGCTACCCGGTATGCCCTACCATCATACTCTGAACAAAAGAAGTTTGAGTCTCCCACACTCCCCCTACCCTTGTTCAGTTCTTTCCCTCCCACTTCCCTCCCCATTCAGTGATTCAATCCGCAGATTGCTTCACATCTTTTGGTTATCTCCCTCGCGCTCTTGGTTAAGGAAACATCCTTGCCTTGGCTAGGGGTGGGTCTCCCTTTGTCGATGCCAACACACATACTCCAGAGGATAGACCTAAAGGTCCCTAAAACTTGGTTTTATTAACGTCATTGATGAGCTACTTGGACCACTTGAGAGGAGTCCTTAGTGCCTCTTGGGATGGTTGTTTCTCATGTGCTCAACTTCAACTCCATCATCGCACTATTGATATTCGTACAGGGTTTGTTTCACACAGTATTTGGTCGAAGACCCTGGATGTCACCTGACTCTAGCACATTGGTGAGTCTACTCGAGGGACCTAAACAAGTTATGTCCCTTTTGATTTCTGGGTTGTGTTGGAGACAGTGTTCAGAAGCCCCAGCAGTGCTTCGATATACCTTTATGATTGATGCAAGTATACTTGTACCACAAAGACTCTGACTCTCAATTAGCAAGTCCATATAGCTATGTACCATTCTAGATCTAGTAGACTGTCTGTCATGAAGATATAAAATTCCATGAGAATGCCATGGGCCCAATATACCAGATCAGTATTGTATTCAGCCTCACATGGAGGAAACCTTTATTGTAACATCAGTTGTATATGATTAGCTCTTGTATTTTAGAGCATAGATCAAATTATTCTTTTGACATTGTCATGAGCATTGGGATGCCTGCCTCATCCATATACATGTCACACATTTATTGTATCTCAACCATTTATGGGAACCATATTAATACAAAAACCAAAATCCACCATGCCCGAGCCCCGGAAGCACCACCTCTACACAACAAATCCTATGATGTCCGTCGGCCATACGTTGAGCTCCTTCCCTCAAACATCAAGGGGCAATCTGTTAACCAAAAAATCACCCACATAGCTCTTAATGGCCTAGACGACCCAAGGACACCATCTCACAACCCTCGTATCACTCCATTAGACCTTCCATTAGACCCCCACACCTCCAAAATAGCCTAAGGATGAAGAAAAAGGGATAAAACCCCCAAAAAGGAGCCCAAAATACCCCCCTAGGAGCTAAAGCCCTCAAAAAATGGGCTATAACCCTAAAAGGGGATAAATTTAGGGTAGAAGGGGCTAAAATCCCAAAAAAGGGGCTAAATCCCTGACCAAGGGATTAAAACCCTAAAACCCCTTGGAAAAGCTATAAAAGGAGGGTGGGGGTCACTCTCAAAACACTTCTCCCATTGCTTATTGTTACATTGCCCGCAGATGCTTTGATACCTTTGCCTCTCAAATCACCCACACTCCATCCCCATTGAGAAATTGCTCCCCAACCAAGAGAGGTCCTTCTACAAGCTTGGGCATGGTGTCCCATTTCCACCAGAGAAGGTATACCATGTTTTATTTCTGTTTCTTAGTTGTTTAATATGCTTTTCTTTCTAACCCTTTTCCCCATTTCGAAGTTTTCTTTTTCTTTTTAACATCATTTTGTAGGTTTTATCATAGCTTAGGATTTGTTTGCAGATTTTGAAGGTGGAACCCCAACCCGTGTTTGCAGAGGGGTTGATCAACATTGCTTCTCTTTCTTCCTGTCATTAGCTTAACCCTAATTTAATTTACTATTCTGTCATTTCCATTTTTCCATTTTTACAGTCTTTATCCATGCAGGAACCTACCCTTCTATCTTATAGACACAAGGGAGCCATTCCTGCCCCTGTAGCAAGGAGAAATCCATGCTATAGAAGGGCAGGTTTGACCCCAAGTTGATGTGGGATGGGGCTACGATGGGGGTGGGGTTTACAGGTGCATAATGCATCTGCATGGCTAGGGGTGCTTGCGGTGGCACCATTACAGATGGACCAATGCCCCCAAGTGTTGTGGGTGGGATGGTGTGAGTGGCGGGGGTATTTCCCCCATGTATGACAATAGGTACAATGTAAGTAGACGGTCCGCTACCCCCCTACGTGGCAGGAGGGGTAGTGTGTGTGGAGGGGCCACTGCCCCCATGTGCTGTAAGTGGGCCAGCTTGGATGGTCCCTTTAGGTGGTGGTACCTAACTAATGAAAGTCTGTATGACCATGCTTGGGCCACTTGCCAAGTTGTGGGTGACAGGTTGTGATGTGGACATGGGTCCACTTGCTAAGGTTAAGCTGGAAAATGGATCCGGGTTCGCACTAGCCATGGGGCTTGATGGTGTGGTGTAGAGGTCTGGTTCAAAATGATATGGTTTTGAATCAAAATCAAAGGCTATGTGGCCCTATGATGGTGTGGGAGATCACTAATAATGGCTTTGATGGTGCCGATCAAGCGTTCTGAATGGTGGTGGTTCACCTCTTAGGCGTGAGGAAGAGAGTAGAGGATTAATTGTGTTTGATTTGATAAAAGAACCTAGTGGGAGTGAGATGTGGACCCCTGTTTTAGTGGCTTCCTATTGGCTATAGGTGGTCACTCAACCACCAAGACTACTGGAAGACAGCACATGGCTTGTTCCTCATAGGTGCTTCTAATCAATCAAAAGGGTTCATTGCCCATTTTGCATGGCAATTCCTCTCAGCGGCCAGCTACTTTGGGGTTCCTGTGGTACTCCTCACAATGAGTTTCTAGGCAGAGCCCAAGTACTTCCCACAGTTGAAGCAATCAGGGACTTATGTCCTCAAAGACTACAGAGTTGTTTGAACTTAGTGTAAATTAGTAAATTTTAAGACTTACTCAGTGTCATTAACTAAGTTGGGTTAATTAGTTGGTATGGTGTATTTGTTTTCTTTTTTTCTTCTAGTATTTGGTTGCTACAATATGGTTTATGAATTCATCATGGTAGAGTTCATGTCATTGTGGTTGTGTATGTAAGCATAAATAAACAGAGATTGTGAACAAGTACAATGATTAACCCTGAATGTTTGCTGGCCTAACTAGATGTCTACCTCACAGTGATATTCCTCTTCAACCAAGAGAAGGTGCTTCGCTTTCAACATAATGTGACTAAGCCCATCCGTAGATCCTCGAGTCACCTCTCGGATGCTAGGTTGGTCAACAAGGATGACTCTTAGTGCCATGAGAATCCCTCCTTATCTACCCCCTCTACCTTCCAGGTCACCCAGTTTTAATGGTTTTGGAACAATATCATGGAGTGCCTAGATCTATACAAGCTTGCCCTTCGTCGTATCCCAGAATACCCCAGAGGGTGATGACTGGGTAGAGGAGGAAGGGGAAGCAAGATTGTTGATTTTAAGTTGATTTTAGTTAGACTAGGTTCATTTTATTAAGCCATAGTGATTTACTTAACATTTACACATTGGTCATGAAATAAAATGCAGAAAATGAAAACAGGAAATGAAATTAACTTGCAGTGGTGGACAGAGGTGACTGGGCCGCACTAACAGTCCTCTAAAACTGAAATTTATAGTCTATTATATTCAAATTAAAGTTTTGTTTGAGAGGACTCCCATTTCTGACCAAATCTGGTGAGGGGGCCGTGAGAGTTTTTCAAAAATGAATGAGGGGGTCACACAGAATGCAGAGACAACTGCAACCTCAGTTTCTGGACTGAAGTTGCACTTATAGGGGCATTAAGTGTGCCCTGGGTGCACCTATTTTCCCATTAAGTGCACCCCAGTCTCACCTTTTTCCCCGATAAGAGCGCCCTTCTCCGGATTGGGGTTTTTTGGTGAGACAAAGTCAGATCTAGCTGATAGTAACTGGTACTGTGGTCAATCCAACTTGGTTTTTCCTAGCAGAGGATTTAGCAGTACCTAAAACAAGAAATAAACTGAATCTATGACAGATTTAACAAGAAAATTTTGAAAACTAGGGTAAAATTGAAAAAACTTGAAAAAACTTGAAAAATTAAAATTTTGGCCCAGGGATCTTGTGGGATCGACCTGGTATGGGGAAAAGAGTTAGAAAGCAAAGCATATTAAATAAATAAGAAAAAAAAATAAAACATGGTATACCTTCTCTGGTGGAAATGGGCCACCATGCCCAAGCTTGTGGAAGCACCTCTCTTGGTTGGGGAGCAATGGCTCAATGGGGATGGATATGGAGGAGAGGGAGTGTGGGTGGTTTGAGAGGAAAAGGTCTCAAAGCATCCACAGGAAGCGTAACAATAGGAAATGGGAGAAGTGTTTTGAGAGTGACTCCCCACCCTCCTTTTATAGCTTTTCCAAGGGGTTTTAGGGTTTTAAGCCCTTGGTCAGGGCTTTAGCCCCTTTTTTGGGATTTTAAACCCTTCCACCCTAACTTTAGCCCCTTTTAGGGTTTTAGCCTTTATTTGAGTGCTTTAGCTCCTAGGGGGCTATTTTGGGATCCTTTTTCATCATCCTTAGGCTATTTTGGAGGTGTGGGGGTCTAATGGAAGGTCTAATGGAGTGATACAAGGGTTGTGAGATGGTGTCCTTGGGTGGTGTAGGCCATTGAGAGCTATGTGGGTGATTTTTGGGTTAACATATTACCCCCTGATGTGTGAGGGCAGGAGCTCAACGTATGGCCGACGAACATCATAGGATTTACTGTGTAGAGGTGGTGCTTCTGGGGCTGAGGCATGGTGGATTTTGGTTTTTGTATTAATATGGTTCCCATCAATGGGTGAGATACAATAAATGTGTGACATGTATATGGACAAGGCAAGCATTCCCATGCTCGTGACAATGTCAAAATAATCGTTTGATCTATGCTCTAAAATACAAGAGTCGATCATATACAACTGATGTTACAATAATGGTTTCCTCTATGTGAGGCTAAATACAATATTGATCTGGTACAGCGGACCCCTGGCATTCTCATGGAATGCTATATCTTCATGACTGACGGTATGCTGGATCTAGTACATAGCTTTGTGGACTTGCTAATTTAGAATCAGAGTCTCTGTGGTACAAGTATGTTGCATCAATCATAAAGGTATATCGAAGCAATGCTAGGGCTTCAAGTCACTTTCTCCAATGCAACCCGAAAATCACAAGGGACATAACTTGTTTAGGTCCCTCAAGTAGACTCACCAATGTGCTAGAGTTAGGTGACATCCACAAACTGAGGGGGCTCTCGGATAGAGGTCAGGAGAGCATGTGTGTGTGTTGTGGTGGATGAACTTGACTACATGCTATGTGAGTGCAAGTCCAGGGGCACATATATGCCAAACATGTGCAAGAAAAGAAATCATTTTGTTGACAGTGGTCCATAGGTCCATGTATGGTGTGGTAAAAAGAACAGACAATATATGTGTTAAAAATACAAAATAAAATCTAAAATTACATTCCTTAATGAGCGGTGGCCCGAAAGATCACATGAGTTGCAGTTGAGAGGTGTGATACAACTACAGGTCTGTAGACACTTGCATCATAATGTCATGGCTCCTAAATCAAGGTGACTTGTGGGAAATGGTCCCGAAATTGACTTATTAAATGTGAGATGATGGTCTCATAAAATCAAAATTTGAGCCTGAAGGTGTGAGAGGTGTCTCAAACCGGTTCTGGGTGACTTTGGATTAGCAGCTGATGGTGTTGCCCCTGACTTGTGCTAAAAAATGTTGAAAAATAAGAAAGGGAAAAACCTACACTATAAGGGACTCATAGTGTTTATATTAGGCATAGACTCTCTTGAGGTTGAGCCCATTGCACAGCTTCTTCAAGAGTCGACTGTCTAAGTCAGTGAAGAGGTCTTCCCCCTTACCGAGACGAAGGTCATTGGCAAGGCGGGATGATGAAATCTAGTCTTTTATGGGAAGAATTGATTCCACACTATGGTTTAAAGGGAATGGGGTAAAACCGAAGGAAATCTTGCATATATCTCTGTCATCATGTAAGTGGTGTCAAGATAGATTAGGTGGATCTTCCACAGCCGATGAGACGAAAGGGAAACTTGTGCTAGAGATCATGTAAATGGTATTGGTTGTTGTTTTTGTGGCCTTGCCCCCAGTATTTGTTGGAGGAAGAGGGGCAGGCCTAAAGATAGGAGGAGTCTTTGATGGACCTAGAGGTATGTACAACATCATCTCAATTGGCTGGGCATGAGTCAACACATCTTGGGTCCTTAGAGGTATGGTAGGTGGTTCAAGGTACCACATAGGATCTCCTAGTCTGAAATCCTGTAGATTGAGGGTTGCTAAGGAAAACTTACTCATGATCCCGAATGGTAGGAAAAGAAAAAGAACAAGGAAAAGGATCATGTTGAGTGGGAATGAACCCCACTGTTTCCCTGGTAACTGAGGTTGAGGTTGCGACTGAGGTTAGGGCTGTGGCTGGGGAAACAATGGAAGAGATAGGTTTGATGGACTGTCAATGATGGTGGAGATAAGCGGGTCAGTTGAACGTGAAATCATGTAGATGGACATGGTGCCTGAAGAAAGAAATGGGGGGTGCACTTCTTCAATCAAGGTGATTTCAGATTCAAGGGAATGTTGTCGAAGGTCAATGAGAGACATTCGAAATTCAGGAAAATCTTGGCAATGGTGGGAGTAATGTCCATACAAGCCACAAAGGGTGCAAGCATGGTTTGTCCTCAATTCCTTGTTCCTAACTATTGGTATAGTTGGGATTTCAACCATGGGGATGTTTTTGTTTGTATCCATGGCATCCAAATGCACATGGATCCCTGGGATTTTAGGGCAATTCTAAGTTGGATGGCCATGTTGCTCATAGACTATGCAAGGTGGGACTTGTCATGGCTCTACAGTGGCTTTGGTGTTCTTTCCCCTAGCCCTTTTGGGTCAGGGCAGTGTAGGTGCGAGTATAGTAGTTGGCTTGTGCAGACCGGGTAGAGGGTGGGACTCAATCGTGATAGGTTGCACCAGGGTTAAAACAACCTGGGGCATTGGTGGTTGAGCTGCTAGATTGAGATACCATACTGAAATTCCCAATGTAAAGTCGGGTAGGATTAAGGTGGACATTACTGGTTTGCTCGTGACACCAGGTGGGGAAAAGAGGAAAGGAATTGTATGGATTGGAGATGAGCCTAGGTAACTCCCTGCTGGTTTCATGTGGGGGTGAGGTTGTGGCTGTGGCTACACATAGTGTTGTGGCTACTGTTGGTGTTGTGGCTAAAGACGGTGTTTTGGTTGAGGTTGGGGCTACAACTACAATTGTTGTTTGGGTACAGTGGTGATTGACGAGACCATGAACAAGTCCACACTTTGCTTTTTTGTTGTTGGTGGTGACACTAACAGGAAAGTAGCTATCATGGTGGGATCGGTAAAAAACCCAGGGCCCACATTCAATGGTGGGGAGGCTAGCATGTTTTCAACCACAGTGTTGGTTGCAGGGATGACATTAGCGTGTTTTTTCATCACTTGCGGCTAAATGGTGGTGATTGTAGGGATAACGTTGGCAGGCACTATTAACCCTTGTGGATCAAGGTAAGTGAGCTGGTCAACCACAACAATATTCCCTTCATGGTGGAACATCATGAGACTGAAGACAATTGATGCAACTGCTTGCATGGCATACATGTAACTCCTTCCGTAGAGGAGGTTGTAGTCTAGTTGAACATTGATGACTTCTATGTTGATCAGCACTATATTCCTGTCGAACGTGATGGGGACATGGGGGAGGATTCCTTGGGTTTTAGTGGGATGTCCATCATAAGCCCACAGAGTTGTGGAGGATGGTTGCAGAATTAGTGATAAAATTTTCTGCCAAACCAAGGTAGAGATGATGCACATGGATGCCCCCTCATCCACTATGCACCGATGCATAACCAATTTTTGGATGGACATCAGAATTTGGAAGGTGATAGTCGATGGCATGTGCGGTTCCCCATTCTCCCTGTCAAAGGTGATCAACTTGGAGTCAGAGGGGTCTACTACCCCCAGAGTGGCTAGCAAGGCTTTTCACTGCATTGGGCATGTTTTAAGAACCTCAAGAACGGACATGGCGGTTGGAATTTGGGCCAAATCATCCACAATGCTATAGCTAAATGCAGCTCTAGCTTTGGCATTATTGGCAATTCTGCGTATGGGGGGGTGCAGGAACGAGGGTGACTGGAGAGGTAGATTGGTTGTCTTAGACGTGGATGCTGCTGATGAGTCGGCAAGTTAGGTGGTGCTATTGTACTAATTTCATCTAGTTTATAAGTTGACCTCTTTAGTGGTCATGGCTAGCACATGGTGAACACCTATTTCAGCTAGGGGTGGTGCCCCCAGAGCATTGGGATTGGCCTGGGGAGGGGGTGCGGTTGCCACCAATCCTTGGAATGGTAGTGGGTTTTGAAACACCATGGGGGGAGGTCCTTGTGTTGGCTAGTTGGGTTGGGCTTGATGGGCAGCATTGGTAGCCTATTTGGCCTCATTTTGAAGGGCCTTATTAGTGCAAGCCATGAGGGAACACTCGAATGTGTAATGCCCATAGACATCACAGAGTGTACATGGTTGGTTTTTGTGCAATGGGGTGTTGCGTCTTGGTGTATTTTTTCATGGGGGGTTTTTGGTTGGCCGGTTTGCTGCAGCATTGTTGGGAGGGTTTGGTTGTTGACTACCTCCCTGCAGTTGGTTATTGTTTTGGTTGCGGGGCCGGTTGCTTCTAGCTTTCCCTTGTTGATTGTTGGGGGTAGGCTAGTTGGGATGGTTTTGTTGTGGGAACACTTGTACCAATGGAGCAGGTGGAGGAGGGGAGGGGATTTGTATAGGTTGTACTGGTGGTGCATAGTATATTTGTGGGGGTGGTGGTGCCATAAATGTGGGCATTTGCCCCACATACTGCTGTGTTGGCCAAGCCATGGCTTGAGCCTACTGCGGTGGCACAGGTTGTGCATAAGATGTTTTTGCTCTGGACTAGGACATCATTCTAGCATAGTCTGGGGCTTGGTTCTGGTAAGCAACACTAGCAGTGTTGCTTGGTTGTGGTGTAATGGTAAGTGGTGTCGGTCGAGGCTGTGGTTGCTGGGAGACCGACCCTATGATGTCGTCTGCAGTGTGGGATGCCCCCGATGCATCACAGTAGGAAGTACTTGGACAGGGAGTGTCTAGAATGATGGTATATAGGTATCTAGACTGGGCATAGATGAGGTAAAATTGTTGGGCCTTCAGTATGGCCTCTTCTTCAGATTGGGGATGTTCAGATGTGACTTCCTTTGCGATGGGTGGGAGCAAAGTCTTGAGGAACCAATCCAAGAAGATCCTGTTGTCTAGTTGGATTTTGCATAGACTACGACATCGCTGCCACTCATGGATATGGTTAGTTACGTGAGTGGTGGTGCTTTGATAGCAGGATAGCAGGATCTCCACCCCCTCGTTCTATCTGACAGGGAGTTGGAAATACTCTAGGAACATGAAGGCTAGGGAGTTGAAGTCTGGGTACTTGGCTTGTGGTAGCTCAATGTACCATTTGACCATGGCACCTGTAAGGTTGTGTTGGAATAACCTCAACCTGATGGACTCATCTACAATGCTATTGGATGAGCACCATAGATGGAATTTCATTATGTGGTTTTGGGGACATTCCTTGGCTTTGCCTTCAAACTTGGGGATGTCTGATGGTATCTTAGTTGGCATAGGTGGCCAAAAATCTTGGTGGTAGATGGGGTCATTTGTTAATCTGGCCAAATTAGGCAAGTTCAGATGAGCCATGAAGGGCAAGTTTGACCCCAGGTTGATGTGGGATGGGGCTGTGATGGTGGTGGGGTTTGCATGTGCATAGTACATCTGCATGATTGGGGGTGCTTGTGGTGGCACTATTATGGATGGGCCAATGACCCAAAGTGTTGTGGGTGGGATGGTATGAGTGGCAGGGATATTACCTGCATGTTTGAAAGTAGGGGCAATGTAGGTGGATGGTCCACTCCCCCCTGTGTGGCAGGAGAGCAGTTTGTGTAGAAGGGTCACTACATCCGTGTGTTGTAAGTGGGCCAGGTTGGTTGGTCACTATAGGTGGTGGCAGCTGGCTAATGACAATTTTCATGACTGTGCTTGGGCCACTTGCCAGGTTGTGGGTAACCGATTGTGATGTGGACATGGGTCCACTTGCTAAGGTTAGGCCAGAAAATGGATCCGAATTTTTATTAGCCATGGGGCTAGATGGTGCATTGTGGAGGTCTAGTTCACATTGATATGGGTCTGAATTAGAATCAGAAGCTATGTGGCCCTCTGATGGTGTGGGAGATCACTGGGAATGGCTTTGACGGTGCTGATCGAGCGTTTTGAATGGTGGTGGTTCACCTCTTAGGTGTGAGGAAGAGCGTGGAGGATCAATTATGCTTGATTTTATGTGTGAAACTGGTGGTAATGAGATTTGGACCCCAATTTTAGTGGCTTCCTATTGGCTGTAGGTGGTCACTCGACCACCAAGACTACTAGAAGAGAGCGATTGGCTTGTTCCTCACAGGTGCTTCTACTCAATCGGAAGGGGTCATTGCCCATTTCACTTAGAAATTCCTCTCAGCATCTAGCTACTTTAGGGTTCCTATGGTACTCCTCACAATGAGTTTCTATGCAGAGCCCAAGTACTTCCCACAGTTGAAGCAATCAGGGACTTATGTCCTCAAAGACTACAGAGTTGTTTGAACTTAGTGTAAATTAGTAAATTTTAAGGCTTACACAATGTCATGAACTGAGTTGGGTTAATTAGTTGGTATGGTGTATTTGTTTCCTTGTTTTTTCTGGTATTTCGTTGCTATGATATGGTTTATGAATTCATCATGGTAGATTTCATGTCATTGTGGTTATGTATGCAAGCATAAATAAACATAAATTGTGAAAAAGTACAATGATTAACCCTGAACATTTACTGGCCTAACTAGATGTCTACCTCACAGTGATATTCCTCTTCAAACAAGAGAAGGTGCTGGGCTCTCAAAACAATGGGACTAAGCCCATTCATAGATCCTCAGGTCACCTCTCGGATGCTATATTGGTCAATAGGGAGGACACTTAGCGCCGTGAGACACCCTCCTTTTCTACCCCCTCTACCTTCTAGGTCACCTGGTTTTAATGGTTTTAGAACAATATCATGGAGTTCCTAGATCTATACAAGATTTCCCTTCGTCGTATCCTAGAATACCCAAGAGGGTGATAACTAGGTAGAGGAGGAAAGGGAAGAAAGATCATTTGATTTTAAGTTGATTTTAGTTAGAATAGGTTCATTTTATTAAGCCATAATAATTTACTTAACCTTTATACATTGTTCATAAAATAAAATGTAGAAAATGAAAATAGGAAATGAAATTAACTTGTAGTGGTGGACACAGGTGGCTGGGCCACACTAACAATGATCTGAAACTGAAATTTACAGTCTATTAAATTCAAATTAAAGTTATGTTTGACAGACCGCACATTTCTGACCAAATCTCGCTAGGGGGCCACAAGATTTTTTCAGAAATGACCAAGGGGGTCGCACAGAATGTAGAAACAACTGCAACCTGATTTTTTGGGATGAAGTCACACTTATCGGGGGATTAAGTACACCCTGGGTGCACCTATTTTCCCATTAAGTGCACCCCAATCTCACCTTTTGCCCTGATAAGAGGACTCTGCTCCGGATTGCAATTTTTTGGTGAGACAGAGTCAGATCTGGTCGACAGTAACTAGTATTGTGGTCAATCTGACTCGGTTTTTCCTAGCAGAGGCTTCGGCAGTACCGAAAACAAGAAATAAACTAAATCTAGGACATATTTAACAAGAAATTTTTTAAAACTAGGGTGAAATTTAAAAAACTTGAAAAATTAAAATGTTGGCCCATGGATCATGTGGGATCGACTTGGTATGGTCGCTAGTTCTGTAGCATGGATTTCTCCTTGCTATAGGGGTAGGAATGGCTCCCTTCTGTAGATAGGATAGAAGGGTATGTTCCTGCTAATGGTAAATGCAGAAAAATGAAACAGAAATGAAAATGACAGAACAGTAAACTAAATTAGGGTTAAGCTAATGACAGAAAGAATCAGAAGCAATGTTGATGAACCCCTCTGCAAACATGGGTTAGGGATCTACCTTCAAAACCTACAAAATAAACCTAAGCTACAATGGAAAAACCTACAAACAATGTTAAGAAAAACCTGCAAATAAAAACAATGGTTAGAAATAAAAGCAAACTTAATAACTAAGAAGAAAAACATGAAAGCACAAATATACTTTCTCTAGTGGGAATGGGCCACCATGCCCTAGCTTGTGTAAGCCTCTCTCTTGGTTGGGGAGCAATGGATCAAATGGAAATGGAGATGGAGGAGAGGGAGTGTCAGTGGTTTGAGAGGAAAAGGTCTTAAAGCATCCACGGGCAGCATAACAATAGGAAATGGGAGAAGTGTTTTGACAGTGAACCCCCACCCTCCTTTTATAGCTTTTCTAAGGGATTTTAGGGTTTTAAGCCCTTGGTCAGGGCTTTGGCCCCTTTTTTGGGATTTTATCCCCTTCCTTCCTAACTTCATCCCCTTTTAGGGTTTTATCCCCTTATTGAGGGCTTTAACTCCTAGGGGGCTATTTTGGGCTCCTTTTTGGGGTTTGTAGCCCTTTTTCTTCATCCTTAGGCTATTTTGGAGATGTGGGGGTCTAATGGAAGGTCTAATGGAGTGATACAAGGGTTGTGATATGGTGTCATTGGGTGGTGTAGACCATTGAGAGCTATGTGGGTGATTTTTGGGTTAACAGTAGAGATGGAAGGAATCTAAAAGGTTTACGTGAGATATGGATGAATGCTGTATTGGCTAAAATAGTTGCATGATTATATATTTATGCATAAGACTTTCCCATTATGAATATTCCCTATGAAATGTTTCTAACCATACAACTAATGCATTTGACTTGTAGGAAAGATTGTGTACAATTTCCTACAAGAAAATAAAGATGAGACTTGTTTCAAAGAAGAAGTGATGACAGTTCAAGAAATAATCCAAAATAAAGAATAGTATGACGAGACTTCAAGAGGCCTCAGACACACTCTAGTTATGTGACACTCTTGAGTGACATCGTTGATGCAAATCCCTCCATCTATGAAGAAGTAGACAATAATAAAGGGAAAGAGAGTACCACTTCAAGAAGAATGATGTCTAGGATGTGGTATCTGCAAGTTCCATTATGTAGTAGATGTCAACATCATGGGATATAAGGAAATATTCGTAGCATGAGGCTTCTCGCGGAAAGAAGGCATAGACTATGAAGAGACATTTGAAACCACTAGAAGTTAATACACATGACAGGCAGACTCATGTGTGGAAATTAAAGAAGGCCTTGTACGAGCTCAGAAGACACCCATGGGATAATACATGTACATGAGGAGCTTGAAGACACCTAGAGTGATGAAGATATTAACCTTTGCCTCAATATTGAAGGCAGAAGATAAGTGATTCTCTTTTTATATGCCGATGACTTTTTCTTGTTAGGGAAAGAGGAAATCATTAAATTTTCAAGAAGGATACTTGATGTCAAGTTCTAGATAAAGGACTTGGGTATCATGCACTACTTTCTATGCATGGAGGTGTGGTAGAGTGTAGATGGAATATTCCTTGGACAAGGAAAGTATGCAGTGGGGATCAAAAAGAGGTTCAATATGATGGAATGCAATGCCATGGCCACACCTATGGCATCGAACTTGAAGCTTTTGAGTGGTGTTTCATAAGAGACACTTGATGCCATGATGTATCATCAGATGATTTGTTCTTTGATGTACCTGACGAATACAAGACCATATATTTGATTTTCTATGAACACATAGATACATGTTGACCTGATTATCGCAAAGCATATTTTAAGGTACCTAAAGGGTATAGTTGACTATGCGCTCATTTATGAAGCAAATCAAAAGATTTACCTGGAGGGTTATCTGGATTCAGATTGGGAAGTGGCATTGATAGGAAGAGGGATTTGGTGTGATGCTTCAGTATGGGATCAGGTGCGATATTTTTGTTTAGCAAGAAGGATTCCTGTATGGCACTGAGTACAGCCGAGGAAAAAATTTTCCACTTGCTCGGCTACTTGGGAGAGAGGATTAATAAAGCTACAGTTTGTGGTCCATATCGAGGTCTCTCGAAAGAGGGAGTTCTATCATAGTCGGTGAGATAGGTTGTCTGAGCATAAAATACTGGTAAAGATCGTAGGTTTCTGAGACGTAAATGGTCATGTATTTTGTCCTTAGATGTAATCGGTCTTAACAAATCTCATAGGTTATCCTTGTACATAATCATCCCTAATGTGATTCTATGATAGAAATGGCCAGAGTTAAGCTTGAGTGCTTCAGAAGAGAATCTTGGCATTCTCCAGATCAAGGTTCCTTCCAAGGGGAAGTGATGAGTCCCTATTCCTTTCTGACATGGTGGTAGGATTTCTTCCTCCCATGGTCATATGTAAGTGTAGATCCCTTCTTACATGGTGGCAGGCTAGGCCTCCCATGGTAGGATGTAAGTGCTAAGCCCTTTTGACATGGCGGCTAGTCGGGCCTCCCATGGTCATATATAAGTGTTGTGCCTTTATGACATTGCGGAAAGCTAGGCCTCCCATGGTAATATGTAAGTGAAGTACCTTTCTAACATGGTGGCAGGCTGGGCCTCACATGATCAGATGTAAGTGCAAATCCTTTCTGACATGGTTTCGGGATGTGTTCCTCCCATGGTCATATATAAGTGATGAGCCTTTCTGACATGGTGGTAGGCTGGGCCTCCCATAGTCAGATATAAGTGATGAATAATATGAATACCTACATGGAGGCTAGGCCTACAACCAACATAAAAAAGGCTTGGTTCTATAGAACTTCCTACAACGAGTAGAATTTAGAGATAACACCATTTTCTTGAGATAGTGGGAGCAGTGATGATGATGATGATGCAGTGATGATGACGATCCCTATTTGATGATGATCCAGTGATGATGATTATACAGCTTTGATGATGATCCATCTTTGATGATGATCCAATCATGATGATGATCCAGCTTTGATGATAATCTGGTGATGATGATCCAGTGATGATGATCCATATTTAATGATGATCCAACTTTGATGATGATCTAGTGACATAGACTTGTGCTGATGAATTGTGACAAGAGAATACATTCCTAGTTAATAGGGAGTGTTGATGTATTTGTAACTTTGGAATGTATTCACTTGTATATTTTATATTGTATTGCATTGTACCTGGATGTTCCTCTGATCGAGAGAGTCATTAATATAATAAATTCATGTAAATTCATTGAGGTTAACCCTTCGTTGTAAGTCAGGGAAATAGTCCCCACAATTAAGTGGTATTAATGCTATTAGACTCTCCTAGAGAAGTTATCCCTGTAAGAGTAAAAGTCAAGTGGAAAACAAGTATAAATAGAGAGTGAGACTCTCTATTTTAAACACACACTCACTCAACCATAGCACATGATTGAGAGAAGAGGAGTTTGCAAAAGTGAAGGAGAGATCAGATGCCGAAGATCATCTTTATGTTTTTGGGTTTTACTTTTGCCATTGGTGCTCATTCTATCTTTGAGGAAGTTTTGGGTTTTCTACTTTATGGTTTCCCCGAGGAAAAATCTTTGTGTCTCTTGTCTCTTGTGATTATTGTTGTGCATGTTATTATCTCAGATAAGATCCTATATCATATTGATTAAATGATAAAATTCTAACAGGTAGGCCCTTCCATCTTGAACGGAGGATACGTAAGGTGGATTTTGATTAATGGTTGAGATCAATTCCATAAATTAGATATGCATAGAGGAATATGCTCTAGAATTTAGCAGAATATTAAAATGGTCCCACCTTTCAATGACCCAAATGAGGTATGGTCCAGATTAATGGTTGATAGTGATTCTGCCATTTCAAAGAGTGAGGAAGAAATGTTTTGGTGAGGGTGTGGAAGCCACAAATGTACGGTTCATATTTGGGGAGTTTTCCAAATCAAAGGAGGAGATTGAGGGGTGAAATAAGAGGGAGTAATATAGTAGGGTTAACCAACAACCATAAATAAAGGGCTCGAATTAAAGGATACTAGATCTATGGGTGAGATTAAATATTAAAAAAAAGGTGCACAATCAATATCAGGAATACAATAATATAAGGTACAGCATGTGGATTCCAACAATTTTTTTTTCTGGAGCATTCGAAAACAATAATTAAAACTGTGCACAAGGCGCTACCATGGACAAACCTTCCAACCAAACTGTCAACTAACCTGGTAGGTTCACTTCTCCTCTAGACTATTATTTCATGTATTAAATGGAGGATTTAGAAGTTCAAAATATTAAGTACCAAAATGTTGAAGAAGAACTAGAGGATAAAGATTCTGAAATCTTCGATACTATCCTACCAAATGATAATGTAGAAACCTCCAAAAAAAATTGAAAATCCTAAAAGAATAGGGAATTGATACTCATGGAGTATTTAGTTCATATTTATTTTATTCTTCTATGAACAAACCCTAATTACCCATATTTCATTGAGTGGTGCACCAGTAACTACTCTCCATCCGATGGGGTAATCATGGATGCATCTAGGTCTAAGATTTTGCACCCAATAAACTCCCTTGTCATCTGAAACACTCTACTAATCCCTGTTGATTTTTCCCAAACATATAAAGAACACAAAGAAGAAAACATATTGCATTTTTTTCGAGAGTCCTTAGTTGAACAAAAAGAATCTTTCCTCGAAACCTAAAATTCAATTGCTAAATAATCATTTTCCCATTGATTTCAACATATTTAATGAAGAAACACAGACTTTGATAACCTTGGCAAGGTAGTTTTTGGGTATGGATACAAATAAATTCATCAGAGAACCCTTGTTGACTCTAATATTCACCCTTAGCAGCGATCAACTAGGGTATGATCCATTTAGTCAGTCCATGAAATTATCATGTATTAAATTTGATGAGTTTTTAGCTGATAACATCCGTTCTTAGCTATTAAACTTCCAGAGAAAAAGAACTTCTAGGTTTCAATATTTTTTGATGAGGATGATTTTAAATTTCAATGAAGATAATCTACAACTCCTAGAGATGGTTATAACAGAGGAAATGTGTAAATACTATTGTAATTTTATGAATTTTCTTATGGCACCAGTGTATAATGTTTTCCTTCGAGAAAAATTACCCAGATTACTCCCATAAATGAAAGAACTATTGCAGTTATCACCTTAATGAAGAGTAGGATATTTGTTCCTTTCTAAGCATAGTAATGTGATTAGGGTATATGGGTTTACTCACAAACCCTATGTCCTGCCAAATTTTTTGACAGTGAGGGTCTTTTAATTAGAATTGATCATACAAAGGCTAATAGCTGAAGATGAGCATTTACAAAGATATAAGAAGCCTTCAGAAATAAAATTTCCATTTACAGTTGGTCCTCTTACCATTAAAAATAAATCAACCCTACTAATGATTGAAAGCATGCTGAGGGAAATGGGGTTTTCAATGGAAGCTACAGTTAATTATTACCCTCACCATGTCATCTTAGATAGAAAACAAGAAAATAAAAATAATCCATTTGAGCATTCTGAGGTGGAAGGATTGTCAGCGGCAACAAATTGGATGGATTATTTCAAGGATATAAATAATGGTGAGGGTATGCAAGAGGATTCACTATCATCTACACCAGGGATTTCTCCTCCTCCCCAGTATCTTTCTATTATTTTTGCTGTAGCTACTCATGTCACCGCATTGGATAGTTTTTCTGAAAAGGTGAATAAGAGAGATTGCTCAGAAGCCATGGATGTAGATGAGGAAGACACTGCTAGAAAACCCAAGAAACAAAAGGTTGAAAATCCAGGAAAACTTGTACAAGTTGAAAAGTTTAAAGGCATAAAGAAACTTGTGAAGGTCAAAGGCCCAACCTTTGAAATCTAGGAGTACACATTTTATAATGTTCCTAAATGAAGTCTAGATAAATATAAGTACAAAACGGAATTGCTGGACAGGTCGAAAGATGTGGGTGAAAAAAAATTTGATTCAAAATTGAAGTGGTATGATGAAGTGAGAAAATTGTCTAGTCAAGATGTATCCCTGATGACTGCTAGGGATCAGATAAAGACATGTTGAACCTAGTTGTGACTACAGGGAATAAAGTGGCCAAACTGAGGATGAATTTGAAGAAAATTCCTACTATTGATATGATACATTTTCACAGCGAAATAGGTGATATCATTTATACCAATTTGTTACAAGCAACCTTGCATTTATAAAAGTTACAATCTAGCAAGAATAGATTTAAATATTTTCTCAGAAAGGAGAAGGTGGAGAATAAGGCCCACCAAATGCATATTGACAAGCTTTGGGTGGAATTATTGGTGGCTGACAGTCAACCTAATAAGGGAGCTTCCACACAAAAATTGTTAAATGAAAAATAAAATGCAATTCAATTGTTAAAAGGGAAGTTGAATATCCCATATACACAGCTCATGCAAACCTCTGAGATGACAAAATTTGAAAAAGAAAAATAAGCTTTCAATACTTAATTGATTGATTGTAAGGAAATATTGTTGAAATTTGAAGAAAAGGAAAAACAACGGGAGAGAGATGGGGGAATTTGGGATAAAAAGCAGAAGGCTTTTGAAACAAAACAAGTAGAGTTGGAAAAAGAGATAAAGGAACTAAAGGAAAGGGATAAGGGGCAACAAGTGCAAGTTATTTCATGTTCTGTACAATCTGGTACAGATTCCTTTTCCTAGGAAATGTCTTAGGTAAGCCTTAGAGATTTAGAAATATCTGGTTTAAAGAACCAAGAATAAAATTTTGGAAGGCATAGCTAAAAATAGAAAACAAGAAAGAAATAAATTGGAAAATAAGTGTAAGGATATGGTAGAAAAGAATAACAAATTGGCAAAATTCATTTTAAGATAGTCATCCTTACAAGGGGGAAAGCATCTTATTTGGGATGTACTGATAGCATAAGCAACAAAGCTCATGACCTATTTGGATTTTATTCTGGACAAAGAGATTGTTACAATAGCAGCTAGACACAATATGCATATGGTAAAGCGGGCATTAAACAAAAATTCCATTGACACAACTAATAATGCAATCAATTTCTTGAACAATTTGACAAAAGAAGAAATCAGAAAAGAAAATATCTAGGATAAAGTTTTGGTTATCACATGGGCAAGAAAAGTGGTGAATAAATATCATCATCTAGAAATAGTTTAAGCAAAAATCGATGTTATGCATAATCATATTAAATAATTCATTGAAATTTTTAATCCTTTATTCAAAATAGAGCTTCCTTTCTTTTGGGAAGAGAAAGGAGGAATATTCTCTAAGAAGGAGTATAATGACAGGTTAACCAATTGCAGACTAGCTCAAAGACAATTTGATGATATGCAACAACAATCCTTGTGAGGAAAAAATGTGATTGACATGTTGGATGGAGACTTTGAAATGTTGTTTGACTTTAAATATACATGTGCCAAATTTCCAGAGTTCTCCTATCTAGAAAACATGGAGCTCGGGGTATTGGATAAGGAGATGATTAGTCTAGATCTACCAGCTACTCATCAATGGAATATAGTTGAAAATTACGGGAAAAGTAAATACAAGTTGTGCCAATGAAGACATGCCAGAGTGTGATGAGGATCAAAAGTACAACTATAAAATTATCAAGTGATCCAGAATCTTGAAGAGGAATTACTGTTTTAAATCCAACATGTGCGTCACCCCCATTATTTAATTTTTTATGAAAATCATAGAAAATGTGCCACGTTAGAGTTTGTTGGAAGTTTGTTTCTCAATTTGTAACTAATTTTGACCCTGTTTTGAGGTTGGTATCGGGGGTCTAATACACTATAAGTATACCCTCAACAAAGGATGAAAGGGTTGAAACCCGTGAGACTTTTGTGTTATGTAATTTTAGGATCTATTTTTAATAAAAGTTGTAGAGCCAATGCTGGTTTTTGAATGAAGAAATTCATGTATATTTGTCAATTGCAGTCTATTATTTTTTTCCTTTATGTCCATTTGTTTCTTGTTAATCTTTTCATTATGTTTAGTTTCATATGAGAGACAAGCATGTGATAGTTTCATAATTCATACTTGGTTATGCTCTGTCTATCGTTTTAGATATTCACAAATTCTTTCTACCAAAGTTAATGCAGAATTCATCCTTGTTGGTACTCTTTGTTAATGGACTGTCATAGTTTCTTCCTTTCCACTATACCAAAACAATATTGACTGTAACCGAAGTATTATATTTCTTTTGCAGACATTCCACATGCAAAATGCTCTGTGTTTCTTTATAATTGTGCCTCCATAGCCCAATGTACCCTTACCTTGTTTCCACCACAATAATATATGAATTTAATTTCATGTGTGTATCTATACTTGTGATATATCTATGAGAGATCCCTCTCTAGAAACATAGAAGCTAACTCCCTTTCCTAAATTGGTTCTGCTATTACATTGGGGTTCACGTTCCACAACCTTTGGTGCGATTCTGAGTGCTAACAAACTGGCGTCGTTGTCAAGGACACGAATATGCAAATCATCCCTAGGAGAAACAACAAAGATTCTATGAAGAAATGTTTCTGTGGGAAAAAAGAGACTCCTGCAATTGAATAAGGTTGTATATTTTCCATGGTGACTCCACATTGGTTCTAAGTGAATTGCAAAAGGAATCCCAACTTCCAAGGGGCCACATACATGAGGTAATCCTGACATTGAAATATTATAAGGCGTGGATAACCCAAATAAATTGCTTGGAAATAAAGAAAAAGACCAACTAGATATTCCTCAATTTGAAAATTCATTTACTGAAGAATTTCATAGCATTCAAGATTCTATGTGGGAAACTAATTTTGAAAGGTCACTATTAAAGTCTAAATCAAAATATGTCTTGAAGAACATAGAATTAAATCCTAGTAGATTAGACCCATATTTTCTTGAATCTCTTTGGAAGAACCTTAAAAACTCTGAGAAAATTGGTGTAAGAAACCCTAATTTTCAAAACATTCAGCCTTATATCCCCCCGGTTGGTCAAAACAATCCATCATTTCAAGATCCTCCTATAGTTCCAAGTCCACCTAGACCAATGGCATCCAGATTTACCCCTTTGGCCTTTCTTGCTTCATTACATGACCTCCCTCTGAATTATTCCCAAAGAATTACCTTGTATGATGGGGAGGGTAATTTCACAGCCAAACAACATGTGGATAGATTTGATGACTTCATTGATCTGGAAGAAGTTGATTATGAAGATGTTAAGATGAGAATGTTTGCAGAAATCCTGTCTGATGAAGCCAATAAATGTTTTAGGGACTTCCTTGTTGGATCCATTCATACATTCCAATCATTCAAGGTTGCATTCTTAGAAAGGTGGGATGACAAGAACTTCACAGGGATAATTTTAGGGGCGAAATTTAGCCCATGGGCTATTTTTCCATGTTTTTATCCCAAAATAGAGTTGCCATTTTGCATTTTTTGAAGCCCCGTTTCGCCCAATTTTGATGGGGTAAAAATTTTTCCCCCTAAAACTTGCCAATTTATTATATAAATGATCTAAAATCCTTGGAAATTGAAATATTTTCTGAAAAGTATCGCTAGACATTTTATAGTTGTGTTTTAAGAATTAGTAAGATTCGCCAACATTTATACACTTTGAAATAAGTATGGTTCCTTAAAATTATCCCTCACAAGAGGAGTCCATTACAAGTACTATCCCAATAGAATAGTTTCAAGAAAGGGGGTTTTGAATCTGTCCATGAATTTTCAAGCCATTTCATGGGAGTATATAGCTCCATCCATGCTGATATCAAATCTCTAGTAGGCGCTGCTAAGATCCACTATGTTGATGCTTTTGAAAGTGATATTTCTTTATTATTGATAGAGAGTAAATAAAATATCCTTCTTGACATGTTTAAATATGCATTAGAAGCAGAGGCCAACATGATGGCATGTGGAAATATGAAGCATATAATAGAATTTGATAAAATAAAAATAAGGGAAGAACTTGTACCTTCTACTTCTACTGCTACCTCTTCCAGTGATATAAAATTTGAGATTATATTGAAGGCAATGGAGAAAATGATGGATAAACTGAATGTAGATAACAAGCCACTGAACAGGAAAAAAAATGAGCCTCAAATCAGAAATCCTAATTTCAGAAGAACCAATCCTCCTCAACCCCCTCAAATCAGACAGAGGGATGTAAGGAATCCTAGAAATCCAAATGACCAACAAATCCAACTAACTTTCCCTAAAAACTATGTTGATTATGAAGCTGAAGCTGAACCTATTGAAGATCAAATCCATCATTTCGGTGCATTGGATTATGATATATACCTTACCCAAATAGAAGATAACATGTATAATTAAGAGGATGATAATAAGGAATTTGAGGAAGAATTGGGGTAATACTAGAGGGGATACCTACATGGTATGGATGATGTCCAAAGAATGATTCAATTAAGGAATAGAGAGGTTACTGATGGAGCAGGGCCCTCCAGCTACAGGAAAAGCTTCTATAACGGGATAAGAAAGTCAAAGGAAATAGTACCTGAGTGACCGAGAAGAGAGAGCTCAACCATTGCAATTAAGGGAGCGGCGTATATAGGAGGGCTCAGCCACCCTCATAAATGGAAAAGGAGCAATGGGACGAGGTATTGAATATGAAGGATAGAAGAGGAAGTGGTGCCCATACCCACAATTAGTGTCGGGAAGCATGGAAGACTATAGAAAGCTATGGTGTGACAGAAAGCGGCAGTTCAAGTACAGATAGGCCAACTGTCACAGTTAGGTATTTTGGGTTACTGTTGGGAAAGGCCCACAGTTTTGTAATGGCGAGACCCTCGAGCCACCTATAAAAGCATGTATCTTGTATTGTAAAAGGTTAGCTATTCAGACAATTAACTAGTCAAAGATTCAGTTAGTTTGTTCGCTAATAGTCAGTTGTATTGTAGAAGAGTCAAGCTCTGGTTCTGTTATTCAATCTGTAGTTATCTTACTGTAACCAGTAGTCGGCTCCTAGAGCATGAATGTAATAATCTGCAGGGATTGAGAGAGAGAGAGAGAGGAAGAGTATATTGTAAGAAGGAAATATAGGAAGAGAAGATATCTAAGAGAGAAGGGCTCCCGGTTGTGTGCGCGGAGTTACCTAGATGATCTCAAGCTGCATACTAGGTTGCAGTGGAACTGTGTTTATTCTTCCAAGATATAATATAAAAACCAGTTCCTGTGGATGTAGCTTCCTTCCTGGGAGGTGAACCACGTAAAATCAGTGTGTTGTGCAACTGTTTCATGTGATTGTGCTTTAATTAGTTGCTATCTGTTATCTATTACATGAACGTTGTATATCAGTTAGTGAATGTATGTTTGTTCTCATTCAGTTTACAGCATTATTGAAGGTTAAATGCAAGTTGAATGTATCAAGCATTCTGCATATGAGTTTATCAGTACTTGATTCACACAGCAGAGCTAGCAGTTACTGCGTTAAGTAATTCCATTATACTTAGTTCAGCAAGTTGAGTACAGTTGATGTTAAGTGTGTTGAACCATGGAAGTTCAAGTAAGATTGTGTAACACCCTGTTGAAGGTGTCTGAGTTATTATACCTTGAGAGAAAACCCTTAGACCGTGCGAGTTGTTGGGCATATTAATTATTGCCATAGGAGATATCGTAGTGCAGAAAGGCGATATCGCACCATTGGAGAAGCTGCGGTGTGAGATATCATAGGTTAAGGGTTGAGCGGAGAAGAGAGTTTGTGCATCGTCCTAGAAGCTACAGCGCACTAAGAGCTAGTCCTCTAGAAGATTCAACTCGGAGGTGAGAAACAGCCCCTCGCAGAGAGGTCCTGCTGGATAAGAAGAGATAAAAACCACCAGGATGCTATAGAACCTGGTTGAGGACAATTGAGTCTTCAGCCAACCTATCTCAGATCACTTTGGGTGAGACTTCAGGCCGTTCTGTGGTTTGTCACCGAAAGAGCTAGTGAGCTAGGGGTATTGTTGGTAGGTTACAAGTAAACCCGGGTCTACCCAATAGTAACCAACAAATGGTTCCTTTGTCGGCTTTGAACACATTACAGAGCTAATGTTCTATTGGCATCCTACTAAAGAAGAACCCAACCAGTGGGTTGGTTCTAAGGAAGAAGAATTCACTGCAACAGAAAACAAGAGTCCTACATTGAGTACAGAGGACTAGTTACAAAAACATATCTTCACAGACCTGCATCAGATATTTTTTGCGACCTATGGAAATGAGTTGTACGACTGGTTATAAAATTTGACTAATAAGCATATTCTCAAGAAGAAAAGGAACATCATGTGGACACCAGAGCTGATTCACACCGTGAAGAGCATAGATAACCCCATTTCGCAGGCAGTCGACTTCTAGCTTGCGAGTGTGCTAGAAGGATTCATTACAGAGTTTACTGTTGATCAAAGAAAGAGTTTCAGCGAAGCAGAGAGGTACTTATTCAAAGGATATCGCGGCAAGTACTTGAACTCTTTAAATTTGTCCATTAAGATGTTATTACATGAAAAAGGAGTAATGGATATGTTCTCAGATGAATAAGCTCAGTAAGTGTAATGTCACAAGAGTTTGAGAGTGATTTTGATGACATTAGATGTGCACGTAGTGGTAAGAAATATAAAGTAGATTTCAGATATTCTCTCTTTGAAAACAGTTCAGAAAATACTAGAGAACATAGTTAAAGTGATAGAGAAAGACCAAAAGGGCATATCCCTTACCACCCTTATACCCCACAGAAAGCAACTGGGACTCAGAACAATCCCGTAGGAACTACATCTAGATGTTTTGACTAAGTAGACATGGGAACATATGGGTAGCCCTAAGTTATCCAGATCACCTATCCATCTGAGACTAGCCAATCAATAGAGGGTATCACCATTGGGTCGATTACCGCAAGTTCCAGTTGACATTGACGGAGTTCATAGCTTTGCAGACTTTGAAGTTATAGAAATCATTAGTGATAGTAGACCATATCCAACTCTACTAGGTATTGATTGGGAAATCGATAACATGGTCATTATCGACTTAAAGAAAATAAAAATGACCTTTGAGGATACATAGATCCGGTTCATCGCACCATTGGATCCTTTTCAGGGGCCTAGATATATTGAACCTATCCGAGTAGAGGATGAGGCATGTAATATGGAGAGCCTCTATCAAATGATGGATAATCAGAGTGATTACATCAATATGACCACAGAGGGAAACATTAGTTGGTGATGTGACAACTCATGCGCATCAGACTCGGATGTTGGTCTAGAGAACTGGTAGAACAGACTTTATGAAGTCTCAACTCGTAGATGTGCGTTTATGACTAAGTCACTACGATGGATTGGCATAGAGACTAAGGATATTTCATCCTTTGATGGCTTAGCACATGTCAACGACTTTTTACAGCAGTTTGAATAAGAAATTCCTCATGAGCAGAGGATGTCAGTTATTGACCTTGCAGTAAGAGCCACACCCGCAAGATGGTGGCATGCACATAAAGAACATATTGCATCATGGGATGACTTCAAGAGATTGATGGCGATCAAGTTTTCTAATGACAAGGATTATATTCAGTAGAAATATACAGGAGAAAGTGACCCCAGGTCACATATTCAGCTTTGTGAATAGAATTGGTTGGACATTCCCAAGGATGAATGGGTTCACCTATTCATTCATAGTTTAGACCAAATCCCAAAGAATTGGTACACTAAGACCGAGTTGCACAGAGGAACCATTACATGGCCACTTATTATAGATAGCTTTGAACTCACTTTCTCTTTTGAATATAAGTATCCAAGCATTGATCATGCTTTAGATGTTATAAAGACTAAGATATTTGAGGACTGCACCCTATCAGTACATATTGAGCTTGAGTGGGCCATCCAGTTAGAAGATGCGCTCGAGTGTTATAACTTTGCAACAGAACCAGATGATGAGGATGAGAACCCTTGCAGTATCAACATTCCATAGTCAGAAGGGACTCGCGATGTTGATGGTCCAAAGCTAGAGATTCCAGCTATCGTAGATCCTATTAAGATTAAAAAGATCAATATTGGCACAGACACAGAACCAAAGTTTTCCTCTATTGGAGACTACTGGGATGATGAAACGGTAGGACACATTGTAGATATATTACATGACTACCAGGACTTATTTCCCACCAATTTTACAGAAATGAAGGGAATAGTAGGAGATCTGGGAGTAATGAGGATACCATTGAAAGAGGATGCTAGGCTAGTTAAGCAACATCCATACAGATTAAATCCTCGGTATAAAGAAAAATTTAAGGATGAGATTGACAAGATGCTAGCAGTAGGCATCATTGAGCCCATGGAAGAGAGCTAATGGGTTAGTCCCATGGTTGTATAGGAAAAGAAAACCAAAGGAGACATTAGGATTTGTGTTGATTTGTGCAAACTCAACGACACATTGCTTCATGATCCATTTCTGACACTTTTCACTGATGAAGTCTTAGACAATGTGGGAGGATATGACGTCTACTCCTTCACTGATGGATTTTGAGGCTATCACCAGATCAGAATCCATCGAGAAGATCACTATAATACCAACTTTGCAACAGAATGGGGCTCATTCTAGTATACGGTAATGCCCTTTGGTCTTAAAAATGCACCAGCTATTTTTTCAAGAGTAGTAGTTGTTGTATTTAAGGAATACATCCATAAGTTCCTAGAAGTCTATTTTGATGATTGGACTGTATTTGGATTAATCGAAAAGCATATAGGAGATTTAGGGCTCATGTTAGAGAAATGTAGGTAGTATCAGATTTCTTTGAACTTGAAGAAATGTATATTCTGTGCACCGTTTGGTATTTTGTTGGGTCATATTGTTTACAGACAAGGCTTGATGGTAGATCCTGCAAAGATTGCCATCATTGTCAATCTTCTAGCACCCAACTAATTCAAGTAATTGCGTATAATGCTTGGTCATACCAGGTACTTTAGAAAATTCATCAACGGTTATGCAAAGATCATAGCACCAATGGAAAAGTTGTTAAAAAAAGATGTGAAATTCCTATGGAATAAGGAATGCTAGAAAAGTCTAGACACACTTAAAGAGAACATGGTTACAGCACCCATCTTAGTATTTCCAGACTGGACCAAGCCATTTCATGTACATGTGGATGCATCTGGCATCGCACTGGGGATCATCTTAACCCAGCCAGGAGAAGGGGGTATCGATCACCCTATCGCATACTCAAGAAGAAAGCTATCTACCGTAGAAAAGAACTACACCACTACAGAGCGAGAAGGATTAGCTATGGTGTATGCTCTACAGAAGTTTAGGCACTACCTGTTCGGTGCCCCATTCAAGATGTTCACTGACCATTCTGCTTTGAAGTATTTGGTCAATAAGCCAGTGTTAGGGGGAAGGATCTACAGATGGTCACTCCTATTTCAGGAGTATGATTTTGAAATTATTGTAAAACCAGGGAGATTAAATGCCGGACCAGATCACTTATCGCGGATAGACTCAGGGGAAGAACCAAGTAATCTAGAGGACAATTTTCCAGATTTGCAATTGTTTTCTATCCAGATTGTAGATGAGTACTACGCTGATATCATTCACTTTCTCACGATAGGGTGGGCACCTGTTGAGTTTACTAAGAAGAAAAAGAAACAGCTAGTTGTTAAAGTAGTATACTTCACATTGATCGTAGGGTAGTTATACAAGTTAGGTCCAGATGAATTCTCGTGCAGATGCATTATGCCACATGAGAAAGAGGCCATTATTAGAGAAGCACACTTAGGTACCACAGGAGGTCATTTCACAGGAAAGCCGACTGTGCAGAAAATCCTAGCTGTAGGATTATGGTGGCCTACTTTGTATAAAGACACTAAGGAGTTTTACAGATGCTGCAATATCTGCCAGAGGGTAGGAAAACCTTTGCGAAGAGATGAAATGCCACTACGACCACAGGTTACGCTGCGGTCATTTAACAAATGGGCTATAGATTTTGTGGGTCCTATCAACTCGCCAGGAAAATGAACTGGTGCAAGATACATCATCACAGAAACAGAATACCTCACCAGCCTATGGGTAGAGGCCAAAGCAGTAAGGAATTGTGATGCTACTATAGCTGCACAATTCATTTTTGAAAACATCATAAGTATATTTGGATGTCCAGTCATTTTGATGAGCGATCAAGGCACACATTTTCTGAACCACACTATTGAGGCCTTGACGAAGGAATTCCAGATATAGCACCATAAGAGCACTCCATACCACCCACAAGATAATGGTATGGTGGAGGCCTTTAACAAGATTCTAGAAAATGCTCTTATTAAGATCTATAACAGCCAAAGAAATGATTGGGACCTCAGGGTTAATGCGGTATTATGGGCTTATAGGACTACATGCAAGAAACTTACAGGACACACACCTTTCAGCTTGGTGTATGGACAAGAGGCTGTTATGCCTATGGAATATATTATTCCCAGTTTAAGAATTGCTCAAATTACTGAGATAGCTGATACAGATATGATGAATGAAAGACTAGCACAGTTGCTTGCCTTAGTTGAAGATAGATTCATTGCAGGATTCCATCAGAAAGTGCAGAAGGCACGAGAAAAATCTTGGCATGACCGACACATTAAGAGTAACATTTTTTAGATAGGAGACCTAGTGCTCCTCTATGACAGTAAGTTTATTAAGTTTCTAGGGAATTTCAAGACGCATTGGTTGGGGCCATATCAGATACGGCAAGTTACAAAAGGAGGTGTCGTTCAGCTCAGCAAACTGAACGGGGAGCTTCTTCCCACTTTGATTAATGGAAGTAGGCTTAAGCTCTATAGTGATAGCCACTCCACCTCTCATCCCTAACTCAGATAGTTTATGGATGTGTAGATGTCTAGTGTAGTTGAAAGGAGGCATCGCACTGGTAATGAGTCTACACCGAAAAAAAAAAAAAGTTTTAAGTATAAGTTTATGTTACGCAAGTCATCGGACGCTTGCGGAGTTTTGAACATTGAGGAGGTTCAAGCCAGCACTTTTGTTCCAATGATGCAGTGTGACATCACAGCAAGGCGATGATTCCCTGTTCCATGTAGATAATTTTGAAAAAGGACAGAAGGCCAGTCACTTCACCT
The DNA here is from genome assembly GCA_001517045.1 of Pseudotsuga menziesii. Classification (NCBI taxonomy): domain Eukaryota; kingdom Viridiplantae; phylum Streptophyta; class Pinopsida; order Pinales; family Pinaceae; genus Pseudotsuga; species Pseudotsuga menziesii. Next base: position 118,136 of record LPNX010313916.1, read on the forward strand.
TCTGATGAGCAATTAATATAGATATGACAGGTATATGTTTCCCTAGATTTGGAAACAGTATAATGATTTTTCCAGATTTGGTAAAAATCTTCGACGAGATCAGTGCCTGCACACAAGTTTCGAGGGAAATTTGATCGGATTTCAGCAATTAATGAGGATTGAAACGACGGTTGTTGTTTTATCCATGCAATTAATACTGCCGACAGGCCTAGCCTAAATGACTATTGCTTCAGAGATTATTGCCTTTGTTATAAATACAGAGATCATTCATACAGAAGGGTTACTTTTGCAATTTCTGAGAGCTATAGAGTAATTTGAAGAGTTTTCCTTGTGCAGAGATACTCCAGTTACAAAGTGCTAGTGTTTCCCCAATTTCGTAGCCATTACCCATTTAGAGTATTATACCAAGTGGGTTCTGTCTGAGGAGGAACCTTTAGAAGACATTGTGCAACGATTTCAGTGTGGTGGCCTCGAGTCTGTTATGACAACGCCACCCAAGGTTATGAAATTAGGTACATCACAGGTCAAACAACCACCAAGGATGAGTAGTCAAGCTCAGATAGTAGAAGAATCCATCCCAGAGTAGGAAGAAGAAGTTCATATGGCAACAGAATACATCGTGCCATGAGTCGATGATGCACCAGAGGTAATCATTCCCAAGGGTGGTAAGTTTCCTATTTCATTACCATCGATTGACCCTCGTATAAAGAAATATGGAGACCTGTTAGGATATGTCCCTGTTCTCAAATTTGTAGACTATAACCTTGGATATGGTAAGACATATCCTTAGTTTCAGCCGAACCAGTATCTTACGGTTCAGAGGAACCTAAGGACCAATGCAGATGAGTTTGTTCCTATGGAACATGTCTAGATTCTTGAGTGGTCAGGCTTGCTCAATTTGTTATGAATACCACATTTTGGATGAGGTGCAGAGGTTAATGCTGTGGTGTGCATGCTACTTTCCTGTGTACATGGAGGTTACCTCTGGTTGGGTAACCGGGTTGAATTGAATATCTATCTGATACACCGCATCACTGGGCTGTCTAAGACTAGTAAGGACCCTCAGACACATATATCAAGTAAGAGCAAGGATTCCAAGCTACCAGCAACCCTAGTTAACAAGTATAAGCTACAACAAGGAGGTCAGACTTATGACCTTGTAGCAATAGCAGATGATACACTCAGATTTATAGCCATTCTACTTATAGGCAGATTATTAACCAAGGTTCACCAAAAATAAGTTACAGGATCAGCAATTCACCTTGCCATACAAGTTGCAGAAGGTGAACAGTTTAATTGGTGTTTATTTTTGTTAAATATTTTCCTTCAAGATTGTTTGACAGCCCAGGACGAGGCAAACCACCCCTTCCATTTCTCGTGGCTGCTTATATTATGTGCATTCGTCGGGTGGAAGGAGCCGCCCCATACCCAGTTTCTACATCTACGAAGTGGCGAGCCCAGGGGCACGCGCTATGCAAACTTATGGGAGAGAAACAGCTCAGCTAAGAAAAATATCAAATGATAGTATTCTATGAATACTATAACCTGTTGAAGAGAGTCATCCAGGAGACACCGCGGATCAGCACGAAGGTTGTGGACATGTATGATAATCGGCTTGATTTCATGGCGGATAGCCATAGAACCTACCTAAGGCCAAAAGGATCTAGAACAGATAAATAGGAAAATGGTTCATTCAAGATGACAGTGCAGGATGTAGAAGACATCATCAAAGAATTTGGTGAAGAATGGAAGAAGGCATTAGAATATGCCATAGCAGGAAATGTACCCACAGATACTGCACCCATAGACCAATCAGACAAAGGAAAAGAGAAGGTGGGTTCCAAGAGAAAATATCCAGTAGACGTGCCACTAGAGGCACAAAAGAGGAAATATGCAGTAGAAGTACCACCGGAGGCACAAAAGAGGAAAAAATCCTAAGCCTCAAAGCCAACTTTAGAGACTGCACTGATAGACGATGACTATGACCAAATCATAGAAAAATTGAAGGAGGAGATGGAGGACACATTTCAGGTGATGCAAACATCACAGGACAAGCTGCAGAGCATGATAGATAAGAAGCTTTTGGAGTTGAAAGAGCTCACTGAGAAGAGCAACATGATGCAGATTCCATCAGTCAAGGAGATAGCAGGAGAAAGCTCACAACAACCGACTTCCCACGAGGAAGTCTTTGCACAAGATCGCATCAATATGGTATTGATACCACCAAGGAACATCTGATTCCCTACCTCGATGATGGATGTGTAGATACAGATTAGACAACCTGTCGAGGTTAATTTGGTAGAGTTCCCCATTGATCAACTACAGATGATCCAACAGCAGGTAGCTGTAGAACTCAGGGATAGAGAACTTGCGATGTATAAACAGAACACTCAGCTGAGGCAACAAAATGCAGAGCTCACCACAGGCTTTCAGAAAAATGCAGAGGAGTTAAGAGTATACGAAGAAAAATAACAAAATCTAAGTCAGGTCCTGTAGACCATTGCATTAGAGTTCCCCAGTGTAACATTGAGTTTTCCTTACCTATAACGCAGAAGGTGAGAAGAGTTGCAGATAGAGCAAAGGCTCTAGAAGAGACAATGACCAAGATGGAGGAAGACCACAAAGTGCAGATTGCTGAGTGTGAGGATTGAGCACCAGGCACACCTCAGGCAGACAAGGAAGCAAGGGTAGAGGCCTTTAGACTCACATCTACCCAGATGCAGAGTCACATAGATGACACAAATTCATTACTAGATGATGCGACAAAGACATGGTCAGAGCTAGATGAGCTCCCAGACAAACTGAAGTTGCAGCAGAACATCCAGGGCATAGAGAATGCAACATCAGTAATAAAGGAAGAATTCAAGAGCTTAGGAGATCTTGCAAAGATGAAGAAGATGACAGAGATGAACCGGTTGCAACAGGAAGTGCGGCGGTTGAGAGCAAAAGAGATACAATTTAATAACCTGCTTCAACCGTATCAGGAACAAATCGCAGAACTAGTCGATACGGTTGAGAAAAAAGTCAAGGAGTTCACTACAAGCAGAAGTGAAATTGATGACACAGAAGACTCCAGCATTAGTCAAGCTATGCTTGAAATGGCACAAGAGTGTGTCGAAGCTATGGATAAAGAAGTCGCAGGACTTCAAGAGAGATTCACAAGGACTTCGTAGGAAGCCAAGAAGAAGCTACAGCAGGACAAGCTAGCTGTTAGTGGCTCTGGGACGAGCCACAAGTAAGTGTTAGGGGACTGTTGGAGTAGGGCCCCACAGCTACAGGAAAAGCTGCTATAACGGGACAAGAAATTCAAAGGAAACAGTACCTAAGCGACCGAGAAGAGAGAGCTCAACCACTACACTTAATCCAACAGTGTAGATAGCAGGGCTGGGCTACCCTAATGAATGAAAAAGGAGAAACGGGTCGAGGTATTGAAGATGAAGGATAGAAGAGGAAGTGGATCCCATACCCACGATCAGTGCTGGGAAGCGTGGAAAACTACAGAAAACTGTGGTGTGATGGAAAGCAGTAGTTCAAGTACAGATAGGCTGGCTGTCACAGTTAGGGTTTTTGGGTTACTATTGGGAAAGGGCCACATTTTTGTAATGGGGAGACCTTAGAGATTCCTATAAAAGAATGTATCTTGTATTGTAAAAGGTTAGCTATTTAGACAATTAACTATTCAAAGAGTCAGTTAGTTTGTTAGCTCATAGTCAGTTGTATTGTAGAAGAGTCGAGCTCTAGTTCTGTTATTCAGTCTATAGTTATCTTATTGTAACCAGTAGTCGGCTCCTAAAGCATGAATGTAACAATCCGCAAGGATTGAGAGAGAGAGAGAGAGAGAGAGAGAGAGGAATAGTATATTGTAAGAAGGCAATATAGGAAGAGAAGAGATCTAAGAGAGAAGGGCTCCCAGCTGTGTGCGCGGAGTTACCCAGAAGATCTCAAGCTGCATACTAGGTTGTAGTGGAACTATGTTTATTATTCCAAGATATAATATAAAAACCAGTTCCTGTGGATGTAGCTTCCTTCCTGGGAGGTGAACCACGTAAAATCAGTGTGTTGTGTGACTATTTCATGTGATTGTGCTTTAATTAGTTGCTATATCTTATCTATTACATGAACGTTGTATATCAGTTAGTGAATGTATGTTTGTTCTCATTTAGTTTATAGCATTATTGAAGGTTAAATGCAAGTTGAATGTATCAAGCATTATGTATATGAGTTTATCAGTACTTGATTCACACAGTAGAGCTAGTAGTTATTGCGTTAAGTAATTCCAGTATACTTAGTTCAGCAAGTTGAGTACAGTTGATGTTAAGTGTGTTGAACTGTGGAAGTTCAAGTAAGATTGTGTAACACCCTGTTGAAGGTGTCTGAGTTATTATACCTTGAGAGAAAACCCTTAGACCGTGTGAGTTGTTGGGCATATTAAGTATTGCCATAGGATATATCATGGCGCAGAAAGGCGATATCGCACCATTGGAGAAGCTGCGGTGTGAGATATTGCAGGCTAAGGGTTGAGCAGAGAATAGAGTTTGCGCATCGTCCTGGAAGCTGCGGTGCGCTAAGAGCCAGTCCTCTAGCAGAGTCAGCTCGAAGGAGAGAAATGGCCCTCACAGAGAGGTCCTGCTAGATAAGAAGAGATAAGAACCACCAGGATGCTATAGAACCCGGTTGAGGACACTTGGGTCTTCAACCAACCCATCTCAGATCACTTCGGCTGAGACTTCAGGTCGTTCCGCAGTCTATCGCCGAAAGGGGTAGTGAGCTAGGGATATTGTTGGTACATTACAAGTAAACCTACATCCGCCCAGTAGTAACCAACAGTTACTCTCAATAAGGGAAGGCTCAATCCCAATCAACGTTATAGCAGTCAACATAACAAAGATAAGAAAAAGGAAAAATAAAAAGAACAAATTGTATATAGAGAGCTTATAAATAAAGTATAAAAGACAAAAGAAGTTAAACAACCAGCACTAATAAATGTGGAAAAAACTGTTTCAACTTTCAACCTGCAAACAGAGCTATCAAAGGTAAAACTATCCATCCCTTTTAATGAATTTCTATGAAACAAAGAATATAGAGACATGTTAACACATATGGTTAGGAATCATGGATAATTTCAACCTCATATCTTAGAAGTGAATGATGATGCTCCTACTATTGTTTTTGGGTCTAAAATTGAAAATGGAGATGAGGATGAAGTTTTCCCTTTCTACCTAAGTCTAAATGTACATGATATGGTTGTGCATAATTCCATGTTAGATTCCGGTGCCTCCCATAATCTAATGTCAAAGGGAGTAGTAGAAAGCTTGGGATTAGAAGTTACTAGACCTTATAAATATTTGTACTCTTCTGATTCCAGGAAGGTAAAATGTCTTGGACTAGTTAAATGCATGGTAGTAACTTTGACAGAAACTCCCTTTAAAGCTATGGTAAAGGATGTTGTTGTAGTAGATATTCCTCCCAAATTTTCTTTTTTATTGTCAAGGTATTGGACCTCTAAATTAAAAGAAGTCTCTAAATGGACATGTCATATCCCCATATGTAGTTAGAAGCCATGACAAACTAGATAATCATGCCATATATGATGTTGATACTGATTTGGGATATTCTATTTTCATTAATGATGTTTCTCCCCGTGATCTTGAAATTTTTGCACCTATTAAATTAATGGAAGAATAAGAGTCTATAGAGAAAAAACAGAGTCTGTAGAAGCTTTAGAGAAGAAACAGAAAGAAGAAGGTCTCTGGACCATATATTTTGATGGATCAGTGGCTAAGGTTGGTGCAGGAGCAGGTGTGTATATTATTTCTCCCATCATTGATTTTGAAATTCTGTCTTATAAGTTAACTTTTGAATGTACAAACAATGTGGTAGAGTATGAAGGTTTGTTGTTAGGGTTGCATGATTTGAAAGGTATGGGATCCAAAATGATAGGATTCATAGGGGACTTAGAGATAGTAATAAATAATGTAAATGACAACTATCAAAACAGGAATCCCAGAATGAGGTCCTATACAAATGAAGTGTAGGATATGCCTAGTAATTATTTTACCAATCATACAATCAGATTAGTCCCTAGATATGAAAACACATTGGTTGAATCCTTAGATGTTGATGCTGGAAAATTCAAAACTCCCACTGCTGGTCAAAGGAAGTATAAGATTGGCATTCTAAACAGACCCTCCATACCTAATAATTCCAAATACTGGCAGGTATTTGAAGATGATATGAAACTCAATATATTTTTGGATTTATCTGGTGAGTTTGTAAACATTTAGGTAGATAATGAAAATTACAATCTTGAGGGTTTTCAAGATGTAGATGATAGTGAAGAAGGTATTGCTACTAACATGAAGTACAAAAACTCCCTAGGAGGGAAGGATATAGTGAAGTTGAAAGGTAATCATATTCCCAGAGGCCTAATCTCTCTAGATAAGTTGTTTGACCAAAACAATGTCGATAAGAATTCTAAGATGAAACCTATTGATGATGTCATCGAAGATAAAAATACAGGTACCGAAGAACACCCAAAAAATCATAAAAATTTCAAAGAGCTTGCTGCCAAAGAAAAGGAAGATTATATCAATTTGATGAAAAGTTACATTGATGTATTTGCATGAAGCTATGAGGGTCTTAAAGAGTATGATACCTCCATAATAGAACATACTATCCCTATAAAACTTGGTGAGAAACCTTTTACACATAAATTGAGAAGAGTTAATACAAACTTGTTGTTTGTCATTGAGAAAGAGATTAGAAAACTTTTCAATGCCAAGATCATTGTAACTCTGATATTTTCCAAGAGGGTTGCAAATCTGGTACCTGTTAGAAAAAAGAATGGTGAAATATGGATTTGTATAGATTTCAGAAATCTTAACAAAGTCTCCTTGAAAGATAATTATCCTTTTCACAACATGGAACAAATTTTGCAGACAATGGTGGGGTCCGAAAGGATTCCCACCATGGATGGTTTTTCATGGTACATTCAGATAAAGGTGTTTCCTGAGGATCAAGAGAAGACTTACTTCACTACACCATGGGGTACTTTTATGTATCCCAAGATGCCCTTTGGTCTAATGAATTTAGGGGCTATATTCCAGCGCGCCATGGGAATTGCCTTTACTTAGGAAAAAGGAAAATTCATAGTGGTATATATGGACGATATGACTGTGTACTCTAGGTTTGACATGGAACATATCAGGCGTTTGGAGAAATTTTTCCTAAAATGTAAGAAGTATGGAATATATTTAAACTCTAAGAAATCAAAATTTGCATTGGAGGAAGGAAAATTGCTGGGACACCTAATTTCAAAATATGGTATAAATATTGATCCAGAGAGGATCAGGGAAATCATGAAGGTTGAAGAAGCAAGGAGAAAAAAGGAAGTGCAATACTTCATTGGACAAGTAAATTTTCTAAGAAGGTTCATCCCCACTTTTGTTGAGATACTAATTAATATCACTAACATGATGAAAAAGAACCATGATATTAGATGGATAGTGGATGTAATGAGAGATTTTAGAGATATAAAAGAAGCCATCACAAAATCCCCTATTCTTGCAAGTCCTGATTTTACCAAATATTTTTTAATATTTTCTTATGCTTCTGATCACACTGTTGCTGGAGTTCTCTTCTTGAAAAATTATCAAAATGTTGAGAAGCCTATAGCCTTTTTTTAGAAAAGTGTTAAGAGATGGGGAGTTGAAATAAGACATAATGGAGAAGCAAGATTATTCCCTAGTCAAATATTTGAAATATTTCAGAGTCTATGTTCTTCATTCACACATCATTTCTTATGTTCCTATAAGTGTGGTGAAGGGCATCCTTACAAATCCTGATCCAGAGGGAAAAAGAGAAAAATGGATTGTTGTGTTTCTAGAATATGACATTGAAATCAAGCACACCAAACTAATTAAGGATCAAGGACTAGAAAAAATGATGACAAATTCTAACTGTGAATCCTTGCAACCGAATTTCTTGACAACTCATTTAGACCATCTTGGTACAAACGTGCAGTTACTTTGTGACTTCTCCATATCTCTATGGTATTGTGACATTGTGTATGTGATGCAAAATTTATAGGCTCCTGCAAGGTTGAGCGAAAAAAGGGAAAGGTCAGTGAAGCTAAAATCAGCCAAGTTCTGTATTATGAATGAATATCTATATTGGAAAGATCCCAGTGGTGTTCTATTAAATTGTCTTTTGGAGAATGAAGGCCAACATACTATAGAGGAGTTTGACAAAGGATATTGTGGGGGCCACCATTCTTAGAAAGTAACAACAACCAAAATTTTGAGAGATGCTTTCTACTAGCCCTCATTATTTTCTAATGTTTATAAAGAGATCACTAAGTGCCACCAATGTAATATTCTTTATGGTAAGAGGAAACTAGTTCCACTTCCTCTTAATCCAATATTTGTAGAAGCACCTTTTTAAGCAATGGGGACTAGAAATCATTGGGGAAATAAATCCAAACTCTTCAGGAAAACACAGATGGATTCTGACATCCACAGACTATTTTACAAAGTGGATTGATGCAATACCCACCAAGAGGGCTACTAATGCATTGATTATGGACTTTTTGGAAGAAATTTTTTTGTTTAGGTTTGGATGCCCCAGGAGGATTGTGACAGAAAATGAAACAAATTTCAATTCTAAGAAGATGATTAATTTTTTTCATAAGTATCATATCAACCTCAACCATTCTACTACCTATTACCCACAGGGCATGTCCACTCCAACATGATGGATCTCAGCAAGGCCATGACCACACCTATGCCATCACTGACTGATCTTCATCCATTGCTTCAAGTTGTTCTTTGATATAGGAGACCCTTGTGAAGTAATACTATATGGTCTCCGCATTCTCAATATTCACATTCTTCAACTAGTTCCTTAAAATCATCTTCCGGTTTATGTTCTTTCCTTCAAACAGTTTGGTTAAGGAATCGAACATAGATTTAGGTGTCTTTAGGGAGGACACCTGTGGTATGAGGTGATCCTTGATTGAATCAGCAATAAACCTCTTAGCCATAACCAACTTCTTCTTGTGTAAGGCCTTAGCCTCATCTTGCTCTGGAACTGGAACCTCCTCATTGATGTAGGAGTCCAACTCATTTTCTTCCAGGACCAGGGAGATCCTATACTTCCAAGATTGGAAGTTATCAGATCCCTCAAGGTTTTCATCAAGATTGGTATGGTGAGACATATTAACTGATAACCTCAAATGGAAATACAAAATATTTAGATCTTACCAGGTTAAGATGTTGGAACTACATTTGAAGCTGAATTTCTGTAGTGGTGGTTCAGGAGCAGATTAGGGTTTGACTTTCCTGGAGTTCTTTCCAACCAAATGATTTGATCTTGATCTCTAAACTTTGATTCTGAGGAGGAGATCAACCCAATCCTAGGACGACTCAAAAATTCCACTTCCATGGAAAGTCCTAATTTTTGTCAGCAGTGTCAAGTTAAAGACGAAAAATGCTCAGAAGCAGATTCTGCTACGACAGAAAGATGCGCCCTAGGGAGGAGAGTTAGTCCAACCTTATTTTTCTGAAAATATGTGAAGAGAGATCCAAAAATTAGGAATCCCTATTTCCCACAGCTGCACAGTGGATTCTTCTCATGTTAGCTCTGATACCATGTTAGAATTTTATCATTCAAGATAACATTATGTTGCGATCTTTAACTGAGACAATAACAAGTACACCAATCAAACACAAGAGACAATGAACACTATGTTTTTCCTCAGGGAAACCATAAATGGATAAAATCTTGCAACTTCCTTAGAGATAGAATCAGTACCAAAAGTAAAACCCCAAAACAGTAAGATGATCTGCCAACAGTGGTAGTCTCTTTTTTTCTAGCCCCAACAACTTCTTCTCCCTCAGCTATGTGCTACAACTGAGTGTGAGTGAGTGTGTGATAAATACAGAGGCTTAATCTCTATTTATACTAATTCCTGACTTGACATTAAATCACTAGGGCTGACTTCACTAGGAGAGTCCAATAACCCTAGGGCCCTGGAACTACGGGGACTTTAACCCTTGATCAATAGGAGGGTTACCCACAATGACTTGATATGACTTTTTTACATTATATAAAATCTCGATTGGAACATCGGGGCATGAGATGACTCAATTACATTACAAACACATCCCACAATAAACATTGGGGAACAATACATAAGATATACAAGTGAATACATTCCAAAGTTACAATTGCATCAACACTCCCTCTTAACTAGGAAGGTATTCTCTCGACACAATTTATCAGTACAAGTCTTCTTCTCTGTATCATCTAGATCATCATTGAGTTCTTGTCATATTCAGGTCATGTTCATCTTCAAGTCATCTTCATCTAGATCTGGATCATCACTCGATCTGGATCATCATCACTGGATCTAGATCATCACTCAATCTGGATCATCTCTGTTGGATAAACATCACAGGATCTGGATCATCACTACTGGATCATCATCAATGGATCTGGATCATCACATGACCTGGAACATCATCACTAGATATGGATCATTAATCAATATGGATCATCACCACTGGATTTGGATCATCACTTGATCTGGATCATCACTAGGTCAATACCACTTGTGCTATCTCATGATTCTTATTGTCATAGGAAGTTCTATAGAGCCAACCCTTTTTCATGCTGGTTATAGGCCTAGTGTCCATGTAGGTATTCTTCAGCTCTTATATCTGACCCTAAGTTAGAATGGCCTACCCAGCACTTACATATGACCTTGACTTGTCAGAAAGGAATGCCTAGCACTCACATCTAACCATGAGGAGAACACATCCACCATCATGTCAGAATGGCCCAGCCCTCACATCTGACCATGGAAGGAACTTAATCCTCTCACCATGTCAGAATGGCCCATCCCTCACATCTGACCATGGAAGGAACTTAATCCTCTCACCATGTCAGAATGGCCCAGCCCTTACATCTGACCATGTAAGGAACTTGATCCTCTCATGATGTTAGAATGGCATAGCCCTTACATCTAACCTTGACTCATTAGAAAGGATCTCAATCTCATACTGAGGGTTCTTGGTAACTGACTAGGTGCCTCCATTTAGAGAATGGTAGTAGCCCTTATATCTGATCAAGTGGGAACATATCCCTTAATCATATTATAATGGCCTTGCACTTATATCTAATCATGTGAGACTACATCCCATAGTCATATCAGAATGGCCCTCAGTCCTAGACTAAGTATTCCCGGTAACTGACCAAGTACCTCTGTTCATAGAATGGCAATAGCCCTTATATCTGATCATGTAGGAACCAATCCTATAGTCATATCACAATGGCCCAGCACTCATACTTGACATAGAAGGAACTAATCCTCTCACCATGACAGAATGAATCAGCCCTTATATCTAACCATGGAAGGAACCTAATCCTCTCACCATGTTAGAATGTCTCACAGACTTATCACTTCCCCATAGAGGGAACCTCGATCCAGAGAACACTAAGTTCTCCCTAAGGTACTCAAACTTCACTTTGGCCAATGGCTTCATAAACACATCAGCTATATGTTTGTCCGTAGCAAAATATTGTAGCTTCACTGCTCCTCTCTACACCATATCCCTGATATAGTGATACTTGATCTCGATATGCTTCGACTTGTCATGGAACACCGAGTTCTCTGTCAACTTCACACAACTTTGGTTGTCGCAGTACATACAAGTAGAATCTAACTAGAGATGAAATAAATTAGATAGTAGCTTCCTTAGCCATACTGCCTCACAACTCACTGAACAAGCTACAACATACTCTGCTTCAGCTGTACTGACTGCTACACATGATTGCTTCTTACTAAACCAAGAGATCACATGTGATCCCATACTAAAGCAACACCTTGAAGTGCTCTTCCTATCGATGGCACTGCCTGCCCAATCTGAATCAACATAACCCCCCAGGTTAATATTTTGATTCACCTCATCCTTGAGCCCATAATCAACCATACCATCCTGGTACCTCAGAATATGCTTTGCAGCAATCAAGTGAACATGTCTTGGATCTATCAGGAACTGGCTAAAGGTGTTCATAGCAAAGCAAATATCTAGTCTCATGTTTGTCAGGTACATCAAGGACCCAATCATCTGATGATACATTGTAGCATCAACCACTTCTGATGAAGCATCACTCAATAGCTTCAAGTTTGATGCCATAGGTGTGGTCATGGCCTTGTAGTCCATCATCCCAAATATCTTAAGGATCTCTACTGTATATTTCCCTAACCCCAGGGAAATTCCATCTACATTCTGCCACACCTCCATGCCTAGAAAATAATGCATCATACCCAAGTCCTTCATTTTGAACTCAGCAACAAGCTTCCTCTTTGTATCAGCAATCAACCCATCCATACCTGTTGCAAAGAGATCATCTACATATAGTAGGAGCATCACTGGGTTTCCATATTCAACCTTGTATTAAAGGTTGGAATTTTCTTTACTCTTGGTAAATCCCAAACTCGATAGAAAGTTATCAATTCTAACGTACCATGTCCTGGGTGCCTATTTCAAACCATACAAGGATTTCTTCAATATACACACATGAGACTCCCTGTCATGTGTCTCAAAACCGAGTGGCTGTTCCACATATACTTTCTCTTCCACCACACCATTCAAGAAAGCAGTCTTGATATCCATTTGGTGTATCTTCCATTTCATCACTACATCCAGAGCAAGTACTGATCTGATGGAAGTGTCTCTGGCTGCAGGTGCAAATTTTTCTTCATAATCTATTCCTTCTTTTTGGGAGAAGCCACGAGCCACAAATCTTGCTTTATATTTTTCTATGCTGCCATCTATAGAATGCTTGATCTTGTAGATCCATTTGGAAGTTACAATAGACTTCCCTTGTAGTCTTGGGAAAACATCCAAAACATCAGTCTTCATGATCGATTGATACTCTTCGATCATAGAATCCTTCCATTCTTTCCTTTCTTCTGCCTTTTCATAGTTAGAAGGTTCTTTATCGATGAAATCACATAATAAGGCTACATACCCTGAGCAGGACCTGGTCCTCTTTCTTTCTCTATGATTCTCTTCTTGAACCCCACATCTTTCTACACCTTGGATAGCTTCTCATACCCAAGCAGGTTTCCTCCTATGAGGATTCTTCTCCTGAGGTGGAACTACATATTCTTGAGATTCTACTAATTTTTGATCTTCTACTTGACTTTCTTCATTCATGGTCATGTCATGAATTTTGGGTGCTCCTGTTTCTTAAAGTTCTTTAGTAGGCCTCTTTCTAGATTTGTTGTAAGCTGAGTCTTCATCAAATGTTACATCCCTACTAATGTCGATCTTCTTGAATCCTGGGAAGTATATTTTGTAAGCCTTTGACCTTTCAGAGTATCCCATATATATACCCTTCTTTCCTGAAGGATCTAACTTTGTCATTTTTTCTTTTCGAATGTGTATGTACACTGGACAACCAAATGTTCTAATATGTTTGACTTCTAGTTTCTTGCCGGAAAAGACTTCTTTAGGTGTCTTGTTTTCAAGTGCTCTGTGTGGAGTACGGTTCTGTACATACACCGTTGTTCTAGAAGCTTCTTCCCATAGATGCATGGGAATATCTTGATCATGAAGCATAGCCCTTGCAGCTTCCATGATCGTTCTATTCTTCCTTTCTGCAACTCCATTTTGTTGTGGATTATATGGAGTGGTGAACTCCCTCTTAATCCCTGAATATTTGCATAACTCTTTGAATTCATTTGATGTGAATTCTATGCCATTATCTGATCGAAAATTCTTGATCTTATTTTTAGTTTGGTTCTCAATCTAGGCTTCGAATTCCTTGAACTTGCTGAATACTTCATATTTGTTCTTCATGAAGTAAATCCATGTCTTCCTAGAAAAATCATCAATAAAAGAAACATAGTATACATACCCACTTAATGAACTTGATGACATTGGACCGCATACATCGGAGTGAATGATTTCTAAGATTCCTTTTTCCTTTGTCTCGCTACTTGCAAATGTCTTCTTGTGTTCTTTCCTTTTGCACATCCTTTGCTCCATGTTTTCCCTATATTTTTGGAAGACCTTCAACAACTTTGCTTGCAAGTGATAGTCCTCTATAGTGCACATGTGCAAGACTTCTATGCCAAATTTCATTTGGCTCTACTATGTCATGGACCAAATCTTTTCTGAATGGCCATTCAATTTGTATAGGCCTCCCTCTTGTTCCCCAATAACTACTACATCATCAAAAGTCTTTCCCTTTGGCCACATGAGGACTTGGCCATCTACAAATGCAACCCTCATGCCTTTTGCATCTAATGCATATATGGAGAGGATGTTCTTCTTAATTCCCATTACAAACAATACATCCTCCATCTTCATAGACTTTCCAGAGTCTAGCTTATAGGAGGATTCCCCACTACCTTTTATTGGATACTGGTAGTCATCTCTGAGTTTCACCTTGTGGGATGATTCATGTTCTGATAGTCCTACAAAATACTCTTTGAATCATGTCATATGTTTGGAATCCCCACTCTCTATAATCCAATCATTGATTCCATGTGTGATGTTTCCCATGAGAGTGAAAATCAAAACATATTCTTCATCACTTGAAGAATCATCACTTTCTTGCTTGTTTCTCTTTGTGGAAGGTTCATCATCTTCTGCAGCATGAGCATGATATCCTCTCTTGTTGTTTTTCTTCTTGTGAGAGTTTCTTTTGTTTCTAGGACAATATTTGGCATAGTGTCCTATTTCGTCACAAGTATAACATCTGAGTTTAGTTTTCTTGGAGGAAGAGTGCTTACCTTTAGAATGATGATGATGGTCCCTTCTATTTTTCTTGGATTGAACTGTGAGAGCTTGATCTTCACTTCCCATATTTTCTTCTCGAGCTATTATTTGAGCTTCTTCTTGTGAGAATTATTCCCATAGTCTTCTGAACTTGACTAACTTCTTTCTGGCATATATTCCTTGAATGAAAGAGTCCCATGTCCTCGAGAGACCATTCAAGGTGGTCATTACAATCTCTACATTGTCTACTTCTTCATCCACTGCTTCAAGTTGTTCTTTGATATGGGAGACCCTTGTGAAGTAATACTGTATGGTATTCGCATTTTGAATCTTCACATTCTTCAACTGGTTCCTCAAATTCATCTTCTGGTTTATGTTCTTTCCTTCAAACAGTTTGGTTATGGCATCAAACATAGCTTTAGGTGTCTCTAGGGAGGACACCTGTGGTATGATGTGATCCTTGACTGAATCAGAAATAATCCTCTTAGCCATAACCAACTTCTTCTTGTGTAAGGCCTTAGCCTCATCTCCCTCTGGAACTAGAACCTCCTCATTAATGTAGGAGTCCAACTCATCTTCTTCCAGGACCAGGGAGATCCTGACTTCCAAGGTCAGAAGTTATCAACTCCCTCAATATTTTCATCTAGCTTGGTATGGTGAGACACTTTAACTGAGAACCTCAAATGGAAATACAAAATATTTAGTTCTTTCTAGGTCAAGATGTCAGAATTGGATCTGAAGCTAAATTTTCACAGTGTTGGTTCAGGAGCATATTAGGGTTTGACTTTCCTGGAGTTCTGTCCAACCAAATTCTTTGATCTTGATCTCTAAACTTTGATTTTGAGGAGGAGATCAATCCAAGCTTGGGCTCACTTAAAAATTCCACTTCTGTGGAAAGCCCTAATTTCTGGTAGTAGTGTTAGGTTAAAAACTGAAAATGCTCAGAATCATATTATGCTTCGACAAAAAGATGCACCCTAGGGAGGAGAGTCAGTCGAACCTTCTTTTGCTGAAAATCTATGGAGAGAGATCCAAAAAGTAGGAATCCCTAGTTTCTGCAGCTACACAGTGTCTTCTTCTTAGGTTAGCTCTAATACCATGTTAGAATTTTATCATTTTAGCTAGCATTATGTTAGGATCTTTAACTAAGAGAATAACAAGTACAGCAATCAAACATAAGAGACAATGAGCATAATGTTTTTCCTCAGGGAAACCATAAATGGAGAAAACCCCAAAATAGTAAGATGATCTCTTGAAAATAGTAGTCTCTTTCTTTCTATCCCTAGCAACTTCTTCTCCCTCAGCTATGTGCTACAACTGAGTGTGAGTGAGTGTGTGATAAATAGAGAGGCTCACTAGAAGAGTCTAATAACCCTAGGTCCCCGGAACTGCGGGGACTTTAACCCTTGATCAATAGGAGGGTTACCCACAATGACTTGACATGACTTGTTTACATTATAGAAAATCATGATCAAAACATCGGGGCATGACATGACTTAATTACATTACAAACACATCCCAAAATAAACATCGGGGAACAATACCTAAGATATACAAGTGAATACATTCCGAAGTTACAGTTACATCAACAGGAGGTCTAGTAAATGGAATATTTATCAAGCATTATTTGACCTGAAAAGGAAGAGGTAATATTTTGTATCATAGTTGTATATAATCCCATATTTTCAAATAGTACAAATGGTGAGCCAAAGGATTTGAATCCCGAGGAGAAGGCCCTATGATCTAGATGAGTAGCCATGTTCCCTTTTCTTTTATTTGTTTTACAGAAAAAACAAAAATAAGAGGTTCTAAAGTTTGAAATATGGGGAGCCACCCAATGGATTTGACACTTTTTCTATGGGTTCTTTGCTACCTCACAGGGAGGATAAAATCCGTAGATGGAACCACTTGTTAGCACTATTTTTGTGCTAAATAGTTGGAGTGGATTAGATCTGTGAAAGGAGAAATAAGGTCTGTCAAATTTTTATATCATACAACTTGGGAGGATATTCATAAGTTTCTGTAGATATATCAAAGGAAATGAAAGGCACAAGTGAACAGGTTCAAGTATTTTGGCATAATCTAGAAAAGGTTAAATTGCAAGTACCATTGTCTATTAGATGAAAATAAGTAAATAGATCTATGGGAGAGAACAATTTTGCTGTTTAAATATGAGGGAGAAATTAAATGTTTAGATCAACGAAATGGTGCAAATGGGGTGTATATTTCGACGATGGTGATTAATGGTCTATTCAGATCAATGGAGGAAATCTATTTCACATATATAAGTTGCAAGATGAAAAGTACTTTTTGGATTTGTAGAATCGTTTAAAAACCTGCAAGTTTGAAGGGCCAAGATCGAAGATAGTTTAGATCAATGATGGAGGTGAATTGTGTTGATCCAAAGTGCTTGTGGAAGATCGCATTTCAAGTCGGTAGAATGGCTTAAAGAGAATTCATGTTTCAATGGTGGAGATCAATTCATAGATGGATCTAGGGCAGAGAATGATTCCTCTAATTGAATATGCGAAATTTGTGGAATTTGGTAGGCCCTTACATCTTGAATGATGGAGATCTAAGGTGGCTTTTGATCGATGGATGAGATCAATTCTAAAAATTAGAGATGCATGAAGGAATACAATCTAGAATTAAGTGGAATATTAAAATGGTCCCACCTTTTGACGACCTAGATGAGGTATGGTCCAGATTAATGGTTCATAGTGATTCCACAATTTCAAAGAGTGAGGAAGAAAGATTTTGGTGAGGGTGTGGTATCCAGAAATGGATAGTTCATATTTGGGGAGTTTTACCAAGTCAAAGGAGGATATTAAAGGGTAAAATAAGCAGGAGTAAGATAGTAGGGTTAACAAACAACCAGAAATCAAGGGCCTAGATTAAATGATACCAGATCTATGGGTGATATTAAATCTCAAAGAAAAAGGTGCACAATCAATATGAGTAATAAAATAATATAACGGCTAGCATGTGGATTCAAACCATTTTTTTTCTGGAGCATTGGAAAATGATAATTCAAGCTGTGCAGAAGGTGCCACCATGAACAAACCTTCCAACCAATTTTTCAACTGACTTGGTAGGTTCACTTCTCTATTAGACTAGTATTTCATGCTTGAAATGGAGGATTTAGAAGTTCAAAATATTTAGTACCAGAATCTTGAAGAATCCCTAGAGGATAAATATTTTGAAATATTTAATACTATCCTACTAAATAATAATGTAGAAACCGCCAAATAAAATTGAAAATCCTAAAAGTCCATGGAATTGATACTCATGGAGTATTCAGTTCATATTTCTTTTATTTTTCTGTTGAACAAACCCCTAATTTCCTAGAGTTTGTTGAGTGGTTTTCCCATAACTAATATACATATGAGGGGGTAATAATGGATGCATCTAGGTCTAAGATTTTGTTCCCAATAAACTTCATTGTCATCCGGAACACTCTGCTAATCCCTGCTGATTTTTCCCAAATGGGTAAAGAATACAAAGAAGAAAACCTCCTCCAGTTTTTCTGAACCTAAAACTCAATTGCTAGATCACCCTTTTTCCATTGATTTCAATCTGTTTAATGAAGGAACACAGTCTCAAATAACCTTGGCGAGTCAATTTTTGGGTATGGATATGAATAATTTCATCACAAAACCCTTGTTGAGTCTAATATCCACCCTTAGCACCGATCAAGTAGGGTCCGATCCATTGATTCAGCCCATGCAATCATCATGTATTAAATTTGATTATTTTTTAGATCAGAACATCCATTCTTAGCTAATAAACTTTCATAAGACAAGAAATTTCAGGTTTCAATATTTTCTTATGAGGATGTTTTTAACTTTCAATGAAGATAACCTCCAAATCCCATAGATGGTTATAAAAGTGGAAATATGTAAAGACTATTGTAAGTTTATGAATTTTATTATGGCACTAGTATGTAATGTTCCCTTTCAAGAAACATTACCCAGTGTACTCCCATATATTTAAGAACTATTGCAGTTATCACGTGGAAGAAGAGTAGGAGATTGGTTTCTTTTTTCGCATAGTAATGTGATTAGGCTATATGGGTTTACTCACCAACCCTATGTCCTACTAGATTTTTTGACAGTGAGGGATTTTGAATTAGAATTTTTCATACAAAGGATAATAGTTGAATACGAGCATTTCCTGATCTATAAGAAGGCTTCAGATATAAATTTTCCATGGACAGTTGGTCCTCTTACCATTAAAAATAAATCAAGCCTACCAATGATTTAAACCATGCTCAAGGAAATGGGGTTTTCAATGGAAGTCACAATTAATTATGAACATCACCATGTCATCTCAAATAAGAAACAAGAAAATAAAAATAAGCCATTTCAACATTCTGAGGTGGAAGGACTATCAGAGGAAACAAATTGGATGGATTATCCCAAGGATATAAATAATGGTGAGAGTATGCAAGAGGATTCACTATCATCTACACTAGGGAGTTATCCTCCTCAACGGGATCGTTCTACAACTATTATTGCAGCTACTCATATCACCCCACTGGATAGTTTTTTTGAAAACATGAATAAGCAATATTTCCCAGAAGCCATGGATGTAGATGAGGAAGACACTTCCAGAACACCCAAGAAACAAAAGGTTGAAAGTCCAGGAAAACTTGTACAAGTTGCAAAGGATAAAGGAAGAAAGAAACTTGTGAAAGTCATAGACCCAGCCTTTGAAATCCAGGAGTACACATTCGATAACTTTCCTGAAGGAACTATAGATAAATACAACTCCAAAACTAAATTGATGAATAGATACAAAGATGTGGGTGAAAAAACTTTTGATGAAAAATCGAAGTTGTATGATGAAGTGAGAAAATTGTCTAGTCAAGATGTATCCATGGTGAGTGTTAGGGATCAGGATAAAGACACATTGAACCTAGTTGTGACTACATGGAATAAAGTGGACAAACTGAGGATGAATTTGAAGAAACTTCCTACTATTGATATGATATATTTGCATAGAGAAACATGTGATATCATTTATACTGCTTTTTTACAAACAAGATTGCAGGTATCAAAGTTACAATCTAGCAAGAAAAGAGTTAAATATTATTTTCAAAAATGAGAAGGTGGATAATAAGGCCCACCAAACACAGATGAAGAAGCTTCAAGTGAAATTATTGATGGCTGATAGTCAGGTTGATAAGGGAGATGCCACACATAAATTGTTAAAAGAAAAAATAAAATGAAATTCAGTTGTTAAAAAGGAAGCTGAATATCCCATCTACTCAGCTCATACAAACCTCTGAGCTGAAATATTTTGAAAAAGAAAAAGAACCTTTGAATATTGAACTGATCGATTGTAAGGAAATATTGCTGAAATTTGAAGAAAAGGAAAAAACAATGGGAGAGAGATGCAAGACTTTGGGATGAGAAGCAAAAGGATTTTGAAACAAAATAAGAAGATTTGGAAAAAGAACTAAATGAACTAAAGGAAGGGGATAAGGGGAAGCAAGTGCAAGTTATTTCACCTTCTGTACAATCTGGTACAGATTCCCTTTCCCAGGAAATGTCTTAGGTAAGACATAGAAATTTAGAAATAACTGGTTTAATGAACCAAAATAACATTTTGAAAGGAATAGCTGAAAAGAGAGAACAAGAAAGAAAGAAATTGGAAGATAAGTGTAAGGAGCTGGTAGAAAAGAATAAAAAACTGGAAAAACAAGTTTCATGATAGCCAACCTTACAAGGAGCAAAGCGTCTTATCTAGAATGTAATGATAGGAAAACAAACAAAGATCATGCCCTATTTGGATTTTATTCTGCACAAAGAGATTGTTATATTAGCAGCTAGAAAGAATGTTCAGATGGTAAAGCAGGTATTAAAAAAAATTCCCATGGACAGAGCTAATAATGCAATCCATTTCTTGAACAATTTGACAGAAGAAGAAATAAGGAAAGAAAATATCCATGATAGATTTTTTGTTATCACATGGGAATGAAATGTGGTGAATAAATATCATCATCTAGAAATAGTTCAAGCAAAAATCATTGTTATCCATAATCAGATTAAAGAATTTATTCAACTTTTTAATCATTTATTCAAAAGATGGATTCCTTTCTTTTGGGAAGAGAAAGGAGGAATGTTGTCTTGGAAGGAGGATAATGATAGTTTAATCAATTGCAGACTAGATCACAGATAGTTTGATGATATGCAGCAACAATCCTTGTCATGAAATATTGTGATTGACAAGTTTGATGGAGACTTTGAAATGTTGTTTGACTTTAAAGCTAGATGTGACAAATTGTCATATTTCTCCTATCCAAAAAATGTGGAACTCAAAGGTATTGGCTAAGGATATGATCAGTATGTATCTTCCAGCTATTGATCAATGGAAGAAAGTTGAAAATTATGGGAAAAGTAAATAAAAGTTGCGCCAATGAGGACATTACTGAGCATGACAAGCATCAAAGGGAAAAATGTAGAGTGATCAAGCGAGCCAGAATCCTAAAAAGACATTACTATTTTAAATCCAGCATGTGCGTCACCCTGATTATTTTATATTTTATCAAAATTGTGGCAAATGTTCCACGTTAGAGTTTTTTGCAAGTTTGTTTCTCAATTTGTAACTAATTTTGATCTTGTTTTGAGGTTGGTCTCGAGGGTATAAGACACTATAAATATACCATAAAAAAAAGATGAAAGGGTTGAAACCGATGAGACTTTTGTGTTATGTAATTTTGAGATCTATCATTAATAAAAGTTGTAGAGCCAATGTTGGTTTTTAAATGCATAAATTCATGTATATTTATCAGTTATAGTCTATTATTTCTGTCTTGTATGTGCATGTGTTTCTTGTTAATCTTTTCATTATGTTTCTTTCATATCTAAGACAAGCATGTGATATTTTGAGAATTCATACTTTGTTATGATCTATTTATCGCTTCGGATATTCACAAATTGTTTCTACCAAAGTTAATGTAAAATTCATTCTTGTTGGTGCTTTGTGTTAATGGACTATCATATTTTATTCCTTTCCACCAGAACAAAAACATATTGACCATAACTGAACTATTATATTGATTTTGTAGGCATTCCCCATGCAAACTGCTCTGTGTTTCTTGATAATTATGAATCCATAGTTAAATATGCCCTTACCATGTTTCAACCACAACTATATCTAAATTTCATTTCATGTTTGTATATGTCCTTGTTATAAATCTAAGAGAGAGTCGTCTCTCGAAATGGAGAATCCAACTCCCTTTCCTAAAGTGGTTCTATTGTTACCTCAATGTTCACCTTCCACAAACTTGGCTACAATTCTGAGTCCTAACAGAATATTATATGTCTTATTTTCCATCCCTCTCTGTTCACAAGGGGTTGGGGGTAAGTGATTTGTGTTGCCACCTTTCACACACCTGGGTCACGTGGCATAAATCTTCAAGCCACTCAATGTGTCCTTGGGGGCAAGTCTCAAGTCAAGGCTGTCACCTTGTTCTTGACTCCTCCATTTAGGCTCAACTCCTAATGAATCCAAGGGGGGTAGGCCCTATTAATTTACTAAGGATAATTACTTAGTATGGTGATGTTAAACTGAATGAGTTACTTAGGAGTTTGAAATTTAACTATAGACAATCAAAGATGGCAATATACAAAAATTAACACACGAAAGCACAATGCTGAGACACAATATATATATAAAGCAAGAAAATAACCAGTGCCTTAGAATGGAGTCAAAAAATAAAACCAATGTACTTGCATGTGCTTGAAGTGAATGTTTTGCAATCGCCTCTTGGTACGTTTTAAGTTAAATTTGAGGTGTGAGTTGATTAAAATTAGGCGAAGGAGTGGACTCTAGATATACCCGAGAGTACTTGGAGTATGTCCAAAACTAAACCTTCAAGGATACCCACAAGGAATATGTGGGCTGAATGGAGTCTCTGGGGCTATTTTTCATAATGCACCCGTTAGGGTGTGACAGAGATCAATGCCCTGAGGTCACTTATCAGAACTTCCCACTTCCTTTGGGTATTTTGCCACCGTGATGGTTTGATCTAAGTGTTGGATTTTCACCTGATGGTTTATCAATTTGGGAGAGTGAATCCTAATTATATTAGTCACTGAAGTGCTTTTAATATAGCTTGACTGATCAAACAAACCGCATCCAAGTGTAGAGCATACACACCGGAGTCTTTTCAATTTTAGTAAATTTTAAAATTGGGTGTTCTTGTTAAAAAGAAAACCCTCAAAGAACCTCTTTCACTCCAAGTGATATATTAAGAAACAAATGATAGAAAATAAAATAGATACACAATTTCGGTTTTCTAATTAGTCCTACCACGCATCTCTTTCCCCTTTTGGGTCAACCGGGAAGTCATGGGGTAAGTATTAAGATTAATTTGAAATATCAAATATGGAAAATCAAATTGATAATGAATCCAATTATACTATCCTACATATTAGAGCTACGCTAGTTTGAAAAGATATGAGAAAAAGGTAAAAAATTGACACTAACGCAAATCCCCCTAGGGGGGATGGTGAATAGGCTCGAAAGAGCCTATTCGAAAGGACTCTTTATTTTTATTAGCATCAATTTACAATATCATAAAATTAAAATTGATGCACTTTGGTCCTTGTTATTTGGGATCCAAAGGCTTACAACAAGCTTGTAACAATCTAGAATTAAACAAGGTGGTGGGGGAAGCTTCCGAGAAGCTTTGATTCGTCCAAGAGTTAGAAATTTGGCAGAGTTTCCTCCTCTTTTTGTTGGACCTGATAAAAAAATAGTGAGCAATAAGAATAAAATATTCCCAAACACACTTTGAAAGTGTTTTGGGTTACTACACTAGTTATCGAAAAAAAACTTAAGTAAAATTTTGTTAAATTGGGGTAATCTAGTTATGCAAAAAGGAACCAAGGAAAGCAAGATTTCCTTGGGATATTGGCTTTCTATTTGGGAAGCCAATAATATGTGCACTTTATTGCAGAATATGAATATTTAAAGAACGAAAAAGAAACTACCTTATGAGCAAGTTTTAGATCTATGACTTAGCTACTTGCAAAAAAGGCAATTCCTACACCTAGATCTATCTTTATGAAATGATACTCTTTATGAAATTGTAGATCTAAGAAGCAAGACTCTTATGAAATAGATCTAATAATATATATTCAATTCCTAGAACTATATCTGATCATAAGAGGGAGAGATAGGTAACCGAAAGATTGATTTTTTTAAGAAATGAGAAGAAGAGGAGAGAAGGTCGGCTCATTAATTGAATGGAGCAAGCTGAAAGGAGGCCCTTTTGTGGAGTGGTGAGGGACAGAGTCTTGAGCTTATTGGATAAGGAATGGCATCAATATTGATCCACACCATCATCCAATTAGGAACCTGCAACTAGATAACACAAGCCCGCACAACACCTCGTGAGATCTGGATATAGATGTATAAAGCAACAAAAATGAAAGATCATGCAAAAATAATCTTATTTAAGCATATAACTGAAATTATTGAGCATACATCATATGGATAAATAAGATCAAGAAATCTAACTTGCCTAGTTTACACCCTTACTTGATTCAACCAAATCCTTGAATCCAGAACACAAAAGCGACACATAATTTGGAAAGAAATTGCAGTTACCACATTAGCAGCATAACACTGAGAATCCACACAAACACATGCACTACACGGTATAGCATCCAAATCTTCTTTATTCACAAATGATGATCAATACACAATTACAATAGCAAGTCCTTCAATCCAGCTCTAACTAGCTTGGAAGAGGCTGTTGTGCTTGGATATATACAAAAAATAGGAGATCCAACCCAAGGGGGGCGCAAATACCAAGGAGACACAACAAATCAGTTGAAGGAGAGTCCATTAATGCCTGATATATGTCTAGATGAGCCCGATCTAAGTCTCACTGAGTGCAACTATCAATCGGGGGGCTGATCTGACTGACACCTCAACCTGTTGACTAAAGCATCCAACAAAAATCATCCAAATGAGCCAAAAACGTGTGGAGGAGAGAGGGAGGGAGAAATTCCCCATAAAGGATGCTGAAGATCAACTCTGGATCTGATTTGATCACCTCCTTTAGTCAAGGATTTGTTAGATCCAGTCAATCTGCTTTAGATATGACTGATTTCAATCAAATCAGTTGAGAATCCACTGATCTATGACTTTGCATTTGCTCCATTATTCATCAATTTATTAATTAAAATAATCAATAATTGATTTTTGGGGCTTTCTGACCTGAGTGATGGAAAATCACTCAAAACTAGGAAATAGTGGGTCCATGGGTTTACATGGTGCTCTTGGCTTGAAAATGAGCATCTACATGACTGAAACTGATTATTTGGCCCACTTTTATTACAAAATCAAATTTTCCAATTAAACTATTAAAAAATAGCCTAAGTTTTGGAAAAATAAAATTTTTAACAAAAAACACTGAAAAAACCAAAAAATTAAAAAATTGAAAAAACCTAGGGGGACTTAGACATGTTCATATGACTCGACCATGATGTATAGCATGCTTATACATTGACACATAGACTCTAATAACCTCAATAGACCTAAATGCCAAGCCGACCACCCCAACTTTGGAGGTATGGAGTGAAAAACTTAGAAATTATCAGTCGTTTATTCAACAACCAATAATAACCAACGGAAAAAACACCCTAGGCTGATTGGATTGACAAATAAAGTCTAAGAGACCAAGTCTTTTACAGACACTATCATGCTAGAACAATTATTACAATTCTCCCATGGGGTATGAACATGTGATATAGTACAACAAACACTTCCCAGAAGTACTTCGAAAGGTCTTCTGAAGTCCGAACAAGTTATCCTTATCTGGTTCACCAGGATCACTTGATAAAGAACCACTAAGTACAACTTAGGTGGTAACAAGTTGCATAGCATCTAGGATGCTGCGCATACTCACATGGCACCGCGCAAGGCAAAGACAACGTGATAGGTGGAAAATAGTCCACTTTTTGTACTTATTGACCATTTCTTCAGAATATTGGTCCTTAGTGGTTAATTTAGTTAGAAGTTTGTTAGAATTTAGTTATAAGTGGACCTTGAATGCAAAGGTGCAAGCTGATAAATAGAAGAATTATGCATGTAAGAGATATACATGGAGAATGAATACTGGATGTGATACTAGACAAAGTGATACTGGATCATTGTCTATTTTTGATCTGTGATTTGTTCTATGGATTTAATATGATGTGATGTGGATTGATCTGAACTCTTGTTTCCATTTATCTTTTACTATTTTACATTGTTGCGATTCTAATGATGAATGATGAATAGATCTGCATATGAATGGATAATGCAATGCTTTCTTCTTATGGATACTCTCATCGTTTAGATCATGGGGTCTTCACTTAGTGAAACCATGCCATATCACCTTCCTTCATGGAATATGAAACAATACCCCTATTTTCAAAAAATATTGGAAAATACCTCCCAAAATCATTTTTTTTAACCCCCTCCCAATATGCCTTCTCGATTTTAAAAAACCCCTATTTTCATTATACATTGCATCTATCCATTTTTTCATTTACATTTTTTATACCCCTTTATATTTCTATGTAGTATATTGACATAATACCCCACATACATTCTACAATGCACCTTGCTTCTTTCCATGTATATTGTGGATGCACATTACTTCACCCACAATAATCAACATCATAGAGATCACATTCATTTCGTAAATTAACACTAGTTTGTCACTCTTCCTTTGACCCTTTTCTTCTCAACAATGGACAGCCACATCAAGGTTATACATGATGTCTAAAACATGGCTAAACACTCACTACTTGACACTACTTGACTATTTTTCAAAATCAAGAGGAAAAACACCAAAGGCTTGATAAAAATCAAAGTATATCAACACAAGAATTGTTAGATTCAATTGACAAATAGAGATATGTTTTTACCTTTTTCCTCTCAACAATGGACAGTCACATCAAGGTTCTACATGATGTCCAAAACAGGTTCAAGTACAAGTTTAGAAAACCAAATAACTAACTACATTTTCTAACCATTTGTCTCACATTTTTAACCAAATAACTAACTACATTTCTAACCATTTGAAAACCAAGTTCAAGATATTTGTTTAAGCCTACATCATTTGCAATTTTGTTTATTATCTTATGGGAATGTCATGTTACATAATGTTACACAACAAAACACTTTCAACATCTCCCCATGTTGGGTTGTAAGAACCTCCCTACTCTCAGTGCAATAAACAGGTTTAGTCAAATATTAATACAAAATAAACTAGTAAAAGGGTAAAGTATTATTGTTAACTACTAACAAGAATATTATACCTCAGTATGAAGTTCATGAGGAAACATTGCAAGTATTGAAGCACTATCCATATCAATAGGTAGTCCATCAAAGATATGAGCCTGAAGCAATATATGTGCTCATTGCTGTGAAAGGACCTCTACTTGTATATCTAGAGGAAGGGCAGTAAAGAATTTTGGATCAATCTCCTCAGTAGTTGGTGGTTGATTATTTGTAGGTTGTGCCGCCTGATTTTGCTGGGAAGCAAGCACCTCTGTTCTTAACTCTTTAGGAAGAGCCTCTAGGAATGTAGGATCAATAGAATTAGATCCCACCACCACAGTATTTTGCTGCTGCTCACTGGGAGTATGAGCAGGCACATTTTGACTGCTCTCCCTAGAAATTTCTGGCTGGGTTTGTTCTCTATTACTATTTTCATCTTGCACACCTTCCATATTTCCTAATGCATCAATTTGTCTGAGGTTTCCAGTTCCATTGGCACTTCCAATTTCTACTTCCAAGCTATGAATGCTTTCACCTAATGTAGCACCATTACCACTACTATCTTGGCTCACAGCTTCAACATCATGCATGACTTGCTCATTGTGCTCATCTTTCATCTAAAGGTCATGGTGAACAACACCTATACTCTAAGTTCCTTGCTCCAAAGAATCCTGTTGCAAAGGTTGAGTTGAAATAGTGTTGGTATTATTGGCACTATTGTATTCAATATGGGATTTCCCATGTTCCTCAGTTCTCTATATATCATTTTCATGTGATTGTAGAGTTTTTGTCCTTCTAGTACCATCTTCTGTAGCTTGTGAAGTAGTAGCTTCACCTTTTTCCTGTGATCTGGTGGTATCATGGGCCTAATCTGATGGAGTATCATCAATTGGCTGAGCTCTCTCTAACTAAGAAACAAACTGCTCCTCAATACCCAATGCTATGGTAGTGCCACTCATTCCTCTAATATGTTGACTATCAGCAACCCAGCTACTTGAATGATTTCCTGGCCATCCACTTCGAAGTGTTTGGAAAATTGAATCTAGATGGGATGGAGCTAAAGTAATTTCAATATTACTCTCAGTGACAACCCTATCAGTCTTTGCAATCATAGTCTCCATGATTGACAGCTCTCTCCCACAGATTGTAAAGGTAGAAGAATGGCATGTTGGCTCACAAAGATGTCAAGAGTGCAATTTATATGCTACATAGTTTCTTACAAGTTATTTCTTCTTTAGTCATTTTCTACATTTCTTTTTGTAAATATTTTTCTGAGAATATAGGATGTATTTTTCAAAAAAATAAGGTAGGGAATGTTAATTTGCATTTGCAGCCTGTTCCATTACATTCAAAGGTAGAACATGGAACACGCCAAGGTGTTGATGACAGAGAGAGTAAATGAAATCTAGATGGTATTCCAAATGGAAGATATCACACATACATTTCATTCCTCAATCGCTCACATTTACTCATAAAGTCTTGCAATTATAACACTTGCTTCCTTGTAATCGACCTGTGGAAATTTCTATCTTCTTCATTTTGTGTTACGAGTATTTATAAAAAAGTTAGTCTTTTAGATATTGCACTTGAGCTAATCTTTCAGCTTATCCACAATTAGTACCAAAGCTCATGAATTCTGTATACATGACATGATTGTCTCATAAATTCTATCTTATCTCAACTTCTAAGGATTATATCTAATAGTTTCCTTGAATATGAAGGTATGGTTAGATATTGTTGGAATACTTCTGGACTAAGGTGAGTGACTTATCAAAGTATGAGGTTTGCCTCATTAGATTGGATGGCCTTACAGTACTCCTTTTCTCCATCGAAGAAATCTTTAAGCAACTCCTGCACTTTGGGTATTCCTGTAGAACTTCCCACTAAGACAATTTTGTGAATCTAGGTTTTATAATTTGTCATTATCAATGGATTTTTGAAACAGATAAAATGTTCATTGTTCATTTTCCCCCTCTCCTAATTTTTTAATGTTGGTCCTGGTTTCATAGAGATGAGAGAAAATAACACTCTCTTAGCCGTCTTGCATGAACTCTAAAGTCCCTTTGGGATATGTTGAGTTTGTATTTTTCCCCATTATGTAATGGAGATGATTTCCTGTCAAACCCATATAAAACAAACTAAACAAAATCTTATATTGATTTCTTGGTAATTCATAAATCAAATGAAAACTAAAAAGACATATCAAATAGTGTACCCAATGAGAAAACATATGATAATTAGTCAAGGAAGAAGATTATTTCCTAAATAATTAGTCAAGGAAGAATAAAATGCATTTTGTTACATCTCATAGATACGAAGAAAATGCATTTTGTTCCACATTTTAGAAGAATTTCATCCTCAAAAATTCACAATAAATCAGTAAAAATATCATTCCTTGAAAATTTGGTGATTTAGTTTTATATTTATAGGCCTTTTTAGGTTTTTGTTAATGTTTTTGGGGTTTGGAGTCTTTTTTTTGTTTTAGGGGTGGATAGGTATCAAAGATATCAGGTATACCATATAGGATAAAATACAATAAAAGTATATTGAACATACCATAGACATACTGTACTGAGACTTCACCAAATTTCCTACTTCTACTGAATTTCAATATAACAAAAGGAAATGCAACTGGATCTTACTACCATGAATATGCATTTATGCTGGTTTGAGCAAGGATATTCCTGAAAAAATCATGTTGAAGTATGAAGATCAGAACTAGACACTAGCATTGGACCATGAACATATTGCTTTCCATTACAGGTTACTAGTTATATTTCAGGCACTAGCACTGGCACTTAGCAGCTTCTTGTACTAAGGAAAATGCTTCTTATGAAAAAAGAGAATAAATTTCAAGCCCTCCTAGTTGAAGGACTCTATGATTGATGGATGGAACCAATTAAGTATCAAGAGGACTCTGAGCTGATTTTTACTGCAAATGACCTGCTCCTTCCTCCCACAAGGATGAGTGATGCTATTCTCCCAGTGGTGGTTATGGAGATGTCACAGCCTACCTAACTAGGTGCACTCCCGGGGAGCAGAAGATAAAGGTGAATACAAATCATTTGAAGAACAAGAGGGATCCAGTCCCTTTAGTAAAGCCTTCTGGTGAAGGCAATTATGGTTTCCTGAGATTCCATTAATTTCTGAGCAACCTTCTTTGGAGCATGCTGAGGAAGGTTGGATTGAACTAAAATAAAAATTTAAACTTAAAAGTAAAAGAAGAGTAACTTGTGAGACTATGATCTCTAAGTAGAGGAGTTAATGATCTCCTTATGGTACTTCAACTTTATCTTATTTTCTTATTCTCAAAATTAAGGAAACAATATGTTTACAGTGTTTCTCTATTTAATGTTTCTAATGATGCATGTACTGTCATTTATCTGTTTCCTAATATTTTGAATGTGTTGATTCTAAAACTTGTACCCATTTTAGACACATTACCCATTTCCCTGTTTTAGGTGTAACATAGATTACAACTTGAAAAAGGTTGAAGTTCCTCTACTGCAATTCTACTCCTTAAAGTTGAAGTACTGGAACTTCCTCTACTACAAGACACTAATCATCTACCCTAATAGAAAATACAAGATACAAATTGGAAACATCGAGGCTTTGTGCTAAGATAGCTTGATAATGGCCTTATTTGCATCTTGTTTTGTTGAGATCATTATGTGAGCAACTCATTTTTGTAATGTTTATGTTTGTGTTCACCTTTAGTCCTCCTTGAGGCCTACCTATACTATAGGACCTCTTCTTAGAATGAAAATTGAAAAAAAATATAATCGGTACTTTGATCAAAGATGTTGGGTTTTTAGGACCTCGTTTCTATGGTAGAATAACTCAGCTATAAAATTTCCTAGTTCATTTCGGTTTTCATGGGATAGCCTAGAGAATTTTAAACGTAAATGCTTTTGTATTTCTTTCTAGTGGGTTTAGGGCTATATAGGATGAAATGTTTTCCATCCTCTATGGCTTGAGTTATGCAAATTTTCCTTGGGAATTTTTCCTTGGGGTAATCTGGCCTTTGAATTGTATTTTCATTGGCAATATAGGGTGCTCAAATTCTACAGTTTTCTTTTGTCCTTTTATAGTTATAGGCACTATAAAATGTTACTGTTTCATGCAAGTTTGTGGGTACAAATTTTCTGTAAAATAGAATTCTGAACTAGTTTTATAGCTGCTTACAATATAGATGGGAAAGATTATTTGGAGTAAATGGGAGGTATAACAAGGCCAATAGGATTACGCCAATCCCCAAAAACTAATAATTGAAGACTTCAGTGACCAACTAGCTCTTAGACTAATATAAGCTCCAAACTAGATGGCCAAACAATTCTAAGTATTTTAAGGAGGAGATGAGTAGTCCCATTTCATACATGCAGGGAATATGTGAGTATGCGAATTCCTCCAAACTTCATGTGAAATCATCAAATGTACATATTTTTGAAGCAATCAACCAGCTAAGGTATTCTTTGGATAAACCATTAAAGGAGTTGGATTTCAAAAATTATGGCTCTGCCTATGCAGGACCAATGATACTATACTTCTGCTATGGATTGACGGATGCTATGTTTCATACTCTTTGCTATTGGACCATTGGATATTTGGCAAATGATACACAGACTCTGAGTAGATACAGTGTTTTCTACAAAGGTGTGTAGAGTGCAGGAGCAGTTGTGGCTTGGAAGATTGATTCTTAAAAGGTTTCATTGCTAGCACAAATGCTCATCAATTGGGGCTTGACCACTATAGCTTACCCTCTGGTTTTTACTATTATTACCTTGTCAGTAAAGGATGAGAAGTCCATTCCTATACCTGATTAATATAATGGCTTGAATCAAAGTGTGAACCCTAATTTTACTGCCACCCATATGAGCGCAACCAAATCTCATGAGGATAATGCAGATAGATCTGTAAGTGCCAGTCCAATTGGATACCTTTGAACTAATTCTCCTAGTAGGTGTCATTTCTTTCATTAACTAGGTATTACATTGCTTGTCACTAAAAATTAGACAGGATTTTGCTGTCCAAAATTATACCGATTCTTATTCTTGAAGCCTATAAATGGCTTGATTCGAGTGTATGAGTTTCTCATTTAAAAGCTTAATATATACTTATTAAAACTTAATTTCTGTTATAGAAATATTGTACAATAATCCAATATTCTCATTTGTCCCACACAAGAATCAAGAGCTAGTGAAGACCCTCACATTTGGAAAATTTCAAAAAACTAAGAAGAAACTATGGAATATAATGAGAAAGATATAGGGTCCAATTTAATATTTGAGTTCTCCATTGGAAATATCAGAGGTGAAGAACCAATGAAGAACATACCTCTTTCAATCTATGTCCATTCTCCATGGTTTGGTTTCTTAGGACCTTGACACATTTTTGTTTGAATTTGATGTCTTATGTCATAGTTATGATTTTTTTCTAATGCATAGAAGTTGAATTTGCTTCTTGCCACATTGAAGAATGCAAGCAACAACAATGGGATGGCTTATGGGACTTGTAGGTCCAACCATTCATACATGGAAAGAAATTAAGCAAGATTTCCACCAAAAGTACCAACACTATTGAAACTCTAAATACCTTTGGGAGGATAATTCATGATGTAACAACGAAAAAATGAACATCTAGAATATTGTGTAGAAATATTTCAATATAATTTGCAAAGATCTAGACATAATAATTTGGACAAAGAAACTCAAAGAAAAATTATGATTAGAGAATTAAAATATGAATATAGTGTTGAAGGTGAGTTGCCATTGATGTCAACAAGAGAGATCTATGTCAATAATATTAAGCAAAGTAGCATTATAGTTTTAAGAAGTAAACTGATGATGTGGTAGAAGAATTATTTGATGACAAAGATGTGGATGTTAAAAAGGAAGTGTACAATATTAGCAGTGAGAATGAAGATAATATGACAACTATCAAAATTTTGTTTTTACAATCAACTGTGACAAAATCAGACCTTGCAATCAACCATATTCTATATGGAAATAAGGAGTTCAATAACTGGAATATTTAGGTATTATTGTCAAGAAGCAATGATTGTCTAAATAATTTCAACATTAGAATATTGATTCATTACTGGAAGAGAATGAAATGACTATAGGAAACAAGATTTGGTACTACTGAAATCAAAGAGACATAACTACAGGAACTCAAAGTTTTTCTAATCTCATAGTGTGGACAAGACTCACTCTAACTACCAAAATATGCTACTCTAGTAACTTGCCAATGTTAAATATGCATGCTCCAACTACCAGAATTGCATAGGTATGTTTGAACTATCAGAAGCATTTGATATGAGATATTGGCATTAACAAGTTTTGATTATTCCAGCTTAAGTAAAGATGATCCTTCTCATCATGTGAAAAGGTTCTAGTGGTATCACCATGGTCAGTCCACATGATATTCTTCTTCAATGATCAAAGCATTGGTTATTTGGATTATAAGAACGATGTATGAGTATGTATATCCATTTGAGATAGGATGATAAAAGTTTGAACCGAAACAACAGTGAAATCCCATTATCAAAATAAGAAGAAGATTTATGTAATAGAAGCTGACATAATGAGATTGGTTTTGATCTTTCCAAGTAAAAGGACCAAGTCAATTGAGATTACAATTGATCTATAAATATGATCAATTGATTTGGATATTGGGCATGGATTTTGGGGACGAATTGCTCATTGATCTAAAAGATGGTGAGGAAGAGGAATATCATTATACTTTGAAATGGTGATGTGCTTGGGTTTACAGTGGGTTTACACTTTGTGACATATTACAGGTGTATTCAATGAAAGAGAGGGAGTGTGAGATCTGTTGCAATATTTGCTCATGAGATAAATGAAAGGTATGATCTAG
The DNA here is from genome assembly GCA_001517045.1 of Pseudotsuga menziesii. Taxonomy (NCBI): domain Eukaryota; kingdom Viridiplantae; phylum Streptophyta; class Pinopsida; order Pinales; family Pinaceae; genus Pseudotsuga; species Pseudotsuga menziesii. The sequence goes on from LPNX010313916.1 coordinate 152,092, forward strand.
AGTTTGGAATTACCCTCAAACTTGGACAAAATATAGATTGATTCCATATTTGAGAACTATTAATAGGTCAATATATTGTTAATGAATGATCATCTCTTGAGTTGGCATAAGAACAAGTGAAATCTATACAAATCTTGTAAAGATCGCAGTATAGATCTGGGGTAGATATAGCCGCATATTAGACATGTGTTGAAGGCCCTATGAATTTCACATTACATGTCTTGTGAACATTAATGTAGACCTTTAACTAAACCCATTTATTGTACACCTGTGAGGGTTGCAACATTTTTACCTAAATCATTACACCTTACAAATTGAAAGCTGTGAAGTATAAACTCTTACTGGCATAAAGCAAATAGTGGAATAGAAAACAATAGAATACCATACCTGCCAGTCACCACCCATGTGTACTTTTTGCTCTGCCAAGGACTACAGACAATGGTGTATAGTATGGATAGACCCCACCCAGCTAAAGCAGGCGACACCTTTTTGAAAATAAAGTTTCATTCCATTACAGAGCTCTCCAAACAGCCATTGTTGAAACTGTCAATAGTGATAAATATGGTATGAAATTTGACTAACCACGTTGGTAATGGGTATTTAAATATTATCACACAATACCTATGCATTTCATGTTTCATCCCACTAATACTTATGACTAGCACATCAATAATTTATAGCAAAAGGGATCCTTGTGAAATCAGCTGGAACAAAATGCTGGTAGCAGGTAGCATTGCAATAATTTACCCTTTTGAGTTCCATCCTATATTTCATGTCTATAAGTTTGAAATGAGGAATGATCGTGCAACAAGTTCCAATTTTAAAAGCAAATCTACCTGAAAGTCTAATGAGGGTACCTTATAATAGACAAACTCGAGTGCTATTAAACACTATAATACTGCTCTTTTCTTTAAAATTGGTCATAAATCTGAAGCTTTATTTTCTGACTGAATTTTTTTTTTTAAAATAACATAAAAACATGAACCTCTCCTTGTAAATGCTAAAACACACCTTGAGAGAATAAAACTTAAATCAAAATACAGTATGCAGTTCCATAAAACATGGTAATAAAGATGATAGCAGATAACCTAGCAAACCCAACAAGTTAATGTCATCAGAATTGGCATTTGGCCACAGATATTAGCAAGAGTAATTTTTTATTATGTCGTGAAGGCATAGATCACTCAAATGCTTAATCACCCATGTTTAGCTCCATATCCACTTCAAATTCTAGGTGGCACCTTTTACTCTGGTATAGGCAAGCGTGCAACAGGGGAATGTGCATCATCTACATCTGAATCACTCCCCAACGAGCTCCCATAATCAGAATCTGGACATTTTAAACAAATTGCCCCATTTGTTATTATTTCATCTAACAAAGAAAACAACATCGTTGATAAATACAACCATATCAAAATGCTGCACAACAGCTATTGAAATAAAACATTTTCACCCTAAAACAAAGTGTACAAGTAAATACAATCCATACAATTGGAGTGTAGATTTAACAGTTTGATATACCACGTGAAGAAGAACCTGATTCACTACTCGAGCTACTAGAACTACTAGACTTGCTTGCATAACCCCCATCCTTGTCAATATCCATGGGAGGGAAATTTGTAGATGGCATATCATCATCTATGTCAACATCTTCTTCTCCTTGTTTCCCTGTTTTGTGCATTCAACAAAGAAAAATAATTGAAGAAACAACCTAAAATGGTGGGGTAAAGGGTTAAAACACAACCCAAAGGGAGGAAATAAAAAAGAATAGTATCAACAGGCAACTCTCAATTGTACCTTTCAGATTTCTTTGGGGTTTCTCCTCTGGAAGCAATAGGAGACTGGCAATAATGAAAAAACACATTATCGGTGAGACGCAAAACTTAGTTAGAATAATAACAGTCAGAGTACAAAAACACTCCCTAAATTAGGGATAGCAAATTCATGGATTCCAGTTGACCTGCTATAACCACTTATGGGCACTAAAATAATTTTAACCAGCAAATTTCAATATAAAATGGGTAAATGGATCTAGTTGAACAAAATAAATAAATAAAAGGACATAGTAAAGAAAAGAACTAACCCTTTCTCTTGCTGGAAGGTCATCCATCCTAGTTGGATGTACCTGTTCTACACCATTTGCCTTATTTTTATTCTTGCTCATACTCTTCTTGCAATTACTGAAAAACCTATCAAGTTCCCAAAGTGTTTCTGTATCGAAACTATCTATATCAACCTCAATATCATCCTCTTGCTGACATAGGGACAGATTCCTTTTCTTAATAATTTGGACTATGTTCTCCAGCTTCTCAGTGGGTAGACTTTGTAGGCTTGCACTAAACCTATGCTTCTCCTCAAATGTCATCTCACACTTATGAGGGTCTTTTTCCTTTGGTTTTTTGGGTGGTGCTGCAAAGGCACAAAACACAGATTGATTCCATATTTGAGAATTATTAACAGGTCAAGATATTGTTAATGGTGGAGCATACACAGGGTGCACGTAGGCTTATGGTGGAGCACTGGTGGTGAAGGGCGCGGGTAGAAATTTGGAATAAAATAACCCAGAAAATATTGGATATTTATATATTTAAAACAAAAACCCTTTTTACCCCTAATATACCACCAATATATTGACTTTTAAATTTTTATTTTTAACCACACCAAAATGAACGGACATGATATCATATTGGTCCCTAGGTGACACCCCCATGGTTCATTCCCTCTACCTCCCTTCACTGTTATACCCAATTCCATGATTTTATGGATAATTTGTAACAGATAATAACATAGGAAAATTATTAAAAACTATTTGTGAAAATATATATTATATTACATTAAATTTAAAAGGTGTTGTAAAGGCTCTGCCCTTCGAAGGTGCATCCCATGGAAAGGCCTCTTTTAAAAATTCTCTCCCTCCCTCTCTCTCTCTCTCTCTCTCTCTCTCTCTCTCTCTCTCTCAATCCCTCCATCCCATCCTTAGCATCATTAATGCCACCGTGGTACTAGTTCTACAGCTTGAACACTCATTAGTCAAGGAAGAATATTATTTCCTAAAGAATTAGATGATCTACAAATGCAATGGCTTATGGAAAAAGCTAAAAGACATTCAAGATTGGTCTTTGAATCCTAGGGTTCTCTCTTGAAGGTTATTATGGTGATCCACCCTTGCACCAAAGGATTAATTATCCTAGAATTTATGTCTTTGGTAGTTAGCATTAACCGTCAATAATGGCCATTGGTTTATGGGTAAAGTTAGTCTCTCTATAAGGGTCTAAAAACCAGGCTTCAACCAACATACATAATCGTTATCATCGATTATGATCTGAGTTAGAATGCCCAGTGTCCCTGTTGAATATTTGAAACCATAAATTTCTTTTAGCCATTGGTAATACTCTAGGTAAATTTATTACATTGGCCTCTCAGATGGGGAATTCAATGGATTCCATACATAGTAGCAAGATTTGAATACGATTCAGTATGGAAAAAATGCATAATGAGAAAATATAGTATAGATCCAATACAGAAGTATACATCTCATAGATACGAATAAAATGCATTTTGTTCCACATTCTAGAAGAATTTCATCCTCAGGAATGCACAATAAATCAGTAAAAATATCATTCCTTGAAAATTTGGTGATTTAGTTTTATATTTATAGGCCTTTTTAGGTTTTTGTTAATGTTTTTGGGGTTTGGAGGCCTTTTTTTGTTTTAGGGGTGGATAGGTATCAAAGACATGAGGTATACCGTATAGGATAAAAGATAGTAAAAGTATATTGACAATACCATAGACATATTGTACTGAGACTTCACCAAATTTCCTACTTCTACGGAATTTCAATATAACAAAAGGAAATACAACTGGACCTTTCTACCATGAATATGCATTTATGCTGGTTTGAGCAAGGATCTTCCTGGAAAAATCATGTTGAAGTATGAAGATCAGAACTGGACACTAGCATTGGACCATGAACATATTGCTTTCCATTACAGGTTACTGGTTATATTTCAGGCACTAGCACTGGCACTTAGCAGCTTCTTGTACTAAGGAAAATGCTTCTTATGCAAAAAGAGAAGAAATTGCAAGCCCTCCTAGTTGAAGGACTCTATGATTGATCAATGGAACCAATTAAGTATGAAGAGGACTATGAGCCGATTTTTACCGCAAATGACCCGCTCCTTCCTCCCACAAGGATGAGTGATGCTATTCTCCCAGTGGTGGTTATGGAGATGTCACAGCCTACCTAACTAGCTACACCCCCAGGGAGCAGAAGATAAAGGTGAAGACAAATCATTTGAAGAAGAAGAGGGATCCAGTCCCTTCAGTAAAGCCTTCTGGTGAAGGCAATTATGGTTTCCTGAGATTCCATTAATTTCTAAGCAACCTTCTTTGGAGCATGCTGAGGAAGGTTGGATTGAACTAAAATAAAAACTTAAAACTTAAAAGTAAAATAAGAGTAACTTTTGAGACTATGATCTCTAAGTAGAGAAGTTAATGATCTCTTTATGGTACTTCAACTTTATCTTATTTTCTTATTCTCAAAATTAAGGAAACAATATGTTTACAGTGTTTCTCTATTTAATGTTTCTAATGATGCATGTACTGTCATTTCTCTGTTTCCTAAGATTTTGAATGTGTTGATTCTAAAACTTGTACCCATTTTAGACACATTACCCATTTCCCTGTTTTAGGTGTAACATAGATTACAACTTGAAAAAGGTTGAAGTTCCTCTACTGCAATTCTACTCCTTAAGGTTGAAGTACTGGAACTTCCTCTGCTACAAGACACTAATCATCTACCCTAATAGAAAATACAAGATACAAATTGGAAACATTGAGGCTTTGTGCTAAGATAGCTTGATAATGGCCTTATTTACATCTTGTTTTGTTGAGATCATTATGTGAGCAACTCATTTTTGTGATGTTTATGTTTGTGTTCACCTTTAGTCCTCCTTGAGGCCTACCTGTACTGGAGGACCTCTTCTTAGAATGAAAATTGAAAACAAATATAATCGGGACTTTGATCAAAGATGTTGGGTTTCTAGGACCTCGTTTCTATGGTTGAATAACTTAGCTATAAAATTTCCTAGTTCATTTCGGTTTTCATGGGATAGCCTAGAGAATTTTAAACGTAAATGCTTTTGTATTTCTTTCTAGTGGGTTTAGGCCTATATAGGATGAAATGTTTTCCATCCTCTATGGCTTGAGTTATGCAAATTTTCCCTAGGAATTTTTCCTTGGTGTAATCTGGCCTTTGAAATGTATTTTCATTGGGAAAATAGGGTGCTCAAATTCTACAGTTTGCTTTTGTCCTTTTATAGTTATAGGCATTGTAAAATGTTACTGTTTCATGCAAGTTTGTGGTTACAAATTTTCTGTAAAATAGAATTCTGAACTAGTTTTATAGCTGCTTACAATATATATGGGCAAGATTATTTGGAGTAAATGGGAGGTATAACAAGGCCAATAGGATTACGCCAATCCCCAAAAAATAATAATTGAAGACTTTAGTGACCAACTAGCTCTTAGACTAATATAAGCTCCAAACTAGATGGCCAAACAATTCTAAGTCTTTTAAGGAGGAGATGAGTAGTCCCATTTCATACATGCAGGGAATATGTGAGTATGCAAATTCCTCCAAAATTCATGTGAAATCATCAAATGTACATCTTGTTGAAGCAATCAACTCGAACTGAAGCCTAAATTTTTTTGTCCAAGTAGGAAAATAAATTCCATGATATGTTTTTCATTCATAAAAGAAACAAAAGAGATGTTGTGTATTATTATTGGCAGGCATGAAAAGTGGCTTTATAGCTTTCAATAAAGTAGTTTTACATATGATGTAAAATGGCATCATAGGAATATATCCTGATTCACTTTTTGTTGTTTATCGCGCTTTTCCTTGTTCACTACTGACTACCGATCTTTGCACAATCTGAAACAAGAAGAAGAAAGGTCTCAATATCATATACTTCATAAAGGCATAACTTGCCATAGGTTGTGATGTATCAAATCAATAATTTGGAAAATGAAAATTGATTGGCTTAAAGTATTGCATTGTCATGCATACAAACTGTGAAGATAATAACAGACTAAAATAAAAGAAAGTTGTTCCCTTCAACGGTGATTTCTGCAAGGAATGTTAATCCAAAACTAAATTTCAATAATTTATCCATGTGTACGAGAAAAAAACATATACCAATTTAATTTTAATCCCTCAAATATTTTTGTATAGTGTAAACTGAAGCAAGGAAAACTTATAGCAACTCTAAACCTAGAGTAATGTAGATCCTTGTAATGACCTCTGTAGTTGCTGGAAATGGTTTATTCACACAAGGGACCCCAGAGGTGAGATGAATCACTCTAGAAATAAATCATGGTCTTCCCAGGGGTGAATACCTTGAAAGGGATGAATAGTCTATATATTAACTATGTAGGAACACTCCTTACACTGGGCCTACTTCACACTGATAAAGTAATTAGAGATGATGGTAGCAGAGTGACTCTCATGAAATACTCTAATGCATATACCGAGGCTTGGGAAATTCTAAAGCTATTTAAAAATGCTTACATGCTGTTGCTATTTCCTGCATGTTGGGCCAATAATTTCTTTATAAATTACCAATTCAATAATGTGAATGGACTTTTTTTCAATGTTAGAACCACGTTAGAACCAGAGGTCTAAACAATGCATTATATTGGCTGGCCCAGATATTGGGCTCTATAGGTATTGGCTATGTTTTAGATTTCAATTGCAAGAGTAGAAGGAAGAGGGGATTTTTGGGTCTTAGAATAGTGGCATTGTTGGGAACAACCATTTGAAGAGGAGGCCTCGCAAACCAGCTAAGGTATTCTTTGGATAAACCATTAAAGGAGTTGGACTTCAAAAATTGTGGCTCTGCCTATGCAGGACCAATGATACTGTACTTCTAATGTGGATTGATGGATGCTATGTTTCATACCCTTTTCTATTGGACCATTGGATATTTGGAAAATGATTCACAGACTCTGAGTAGATACAGTGCTTTCTACAAAGGTGTGTAGAGTGCAGGAGCAGTTGTGGCTTGGAAGATTGATTCTTAAAAGGTTTCATTGCTAGCACAAATTCTCATCAATTGGGGCCTCACTACTATAGCTTACCCTCTGGTTTTTACTATTAATACCTTGTCAGTAAAGGATGATAATTCCATTCCTATACCTGATTAAGATAATGGCTTGAATCAAAGTGTGAACCCTAATTTTACTGCCACCCAGATGAGCTCAACCAAATCTCATGTGGATAATGCAGATAGATCTGTAAGTTCCAGTCCAATTGGATACCTTTTAACTAATTCTCCTAGTAGGTGGAATTTCTTTCATTAACTAGGTATTACATTGATTGTCACTAAAAATTAGACAGGATTTTGCTGTCCAGAATTATACTGATTCTTATTCTTGAAGCCTATAAATGGCTTGATTCGAGTGTATCAGTTTCTCATTCAAAAGGTTAATATATACTTATTAAAAATTAATTTCTGTTATAGAAATATTGTACAATAATCCAATATTCTCATTTATCCCACACAAGGATCAAGAGCTAGTGAAGACCCTCACATTTGGAAAATTTCAAAAAACTCAGAAGAAACTATGGAATATAATGAGAAAGATATAGGGTCCAATTTAATATTTGAGTTCTCCATTATAAATATCAGAGGTGAAGAACCAATGAAGAACATACCTCTTTCCATCTATGTCCACTCTCCATGGTTTGGTTTCTTAGGACCTTGACACATTTTTGTTTGAATTTGATGTCTTATGTCATAGTTATGATTTTTTTCTAATGCACAGAAGTTGAATTTGCTTCTTGCCACATTGAAGAATGCAAGCAACAACACTGGGATGGCTTATGGGACTTGGAGGTCAAACCATTCATACATGGAAAGAAATTAAACAAGATTTCCACCAAAAGTACCAACACTATTGAAACTCTAAATACCTTTGGGAGGATAATTCATGATGTAACAACGAAAAAATGAACATCTAGAAGATTGTGTAGAAATATTTCAATATAATTTGCAAAGATCTAGACATAATAATTTGGACAAAGAAACTCAAAGAAAAATTATGATTAGAGGATTAAAATATGAATATAGTGTTGAAGGTGAGTTGCCATTGATGTCAACAAGAGAGATCTATGTCAATAATATTAAGTAAAGTAGCATTATAGTTTTAAGAAGTAAACTGATGATGTGGTAGAAGAATTATTTGATGACAAAGATGCGGATGTTAAAAAGGAAGTGTACAATATTAGCAGTGCGAATGAATATAATATGACAACTATCAAAATTTTGTTTTTACAATCAACTATGACAAAATCAGACCTTGCAATCAACTGTATTCTATATGGAAATAAGGAGTTCAATAACTGGAATATTTAGGTATTATTGTCAAGAAGCAATGATTGTCTAAATAATTTCAACATTAGAATATTGATTCATTACTGGAAGAGAATGAAATGACTACAGTAAACAAGATTTGGTACTACTGAAATCAAAGAGACATAACTACAGGAACTCAAAGGTTTTCTAATCACATAGTGTGGACAAGACTAACTCTAACTACCAAAATATGCTACTCTAGTAACTTGCCAATGTTAAATATGAATGCTCCAACTACCAGAATTGCAGAGGTATGTTTGAACTATCAGAATCATTCGATATGAGATATTGCCATTGACAAGTTTTTATTATTCCACCTTAAGTGAAGATGATGATGCTCATCATGTGAAAAGGTTCTAGTGGTATCACCATGGTCAGTCCACATGATATTATTCTTCAATGATCAAAGCATTGGTTATTTGGATTATAAGAACGATGTATGAGTATGTATATCCATTTGAGATAGGATGATAAAAGTTTGAACCAAAACAACAGTGAAATCCCATTATCAAAATAAGAAGAAGATTGATGTAATAGAAGCCAACATAATGAGATTGGTTTTGAGCTTTCCAAGTAAAAGGACCAAGTCAAATGAGATTACAATTGATCTATAAATATGATAAATTGATTTGGATATTGGGCATGGATTTTGGGGACCAATTGCTCATTGATCTAAAAGATGGTGAGGAAGAGGAATATGATTAGACTTTGAAATGATGATGTGCTTGGGTTTACAGTGGGTTTACACTTTGTGACATATTGCAAGTGTATTCAATGAAAGAGAGGGTGTGTGAGATGTGTTGCAATATTTTCTCATGAGATAAATGAAGGGTATGATATAGAGGTTGGACTTACCCTCAAACCTAGACAAAATATAGATTAATTCCATATTTGAGAACTATTAATAGGTCAAGATATTGTTAATGAATGATCATCTCTTGAGTTGGCATAAGAACAAGTGAAATCTATACAAATCTTGTAAAGATCACAGTATAGATCTGGGGTAGATATAGCCGCATAGTAGACATGTGTTGAAGGCCCTATGAAGTTCATATTACATGTCTTGTGAAAATTAATGTAGACCTTTAACTAAACCCATTTATTGTATACCTATGAGGGTTGCAACATTTTTACCTAAATCATTACACCTTACAAATTGAAAGCTGTGAAGTATAAACTCTTACTGGCATAAAGCAAACGGTGTAATAGAAAACAATAGAATACCATACTTGCCAGTCACCACCCATGCGTACTTTTTGCTTTACCAAGGACTGCACAAAATGGTGTATATTATGGATAGGCCCCACCCAGCTAAAGCAGGCGATGCCTTTTTGAAAATAAAGTTTCATCCCATTACAGAGCTCTCCAAACAGCCGTTGTTGAAACTGTCAATAGTGATAAATATGGTATGAAATTTGACTAACCACGTTGGTAATGGGTATTTAAATATTATCACAGAATACCTATGCATTTCATGTTTCATCCCACTAATACTTATGACTAGCACATCAATAATTTATAGCAAAAGGGATCCCGATGAAATCAGCTGAAGAAAAACGCTGGTAGCAGGCAGCATTGCAATAATTTACCCTTTTGAGTTCCATCCTATATTTCATGTCTATAAGTTTGAAATGAGGAATGATCGTGCCACAAGTTCCAATTTTAAAAGAAAATCTACCTGAAAGTCTAATGAGGGTACCTTATAATAGACAAACTCGAGTGCTATTAAACACTGTAATACTGCTCTTTTCTTTAAAATTGGTCATAAATCTGAAGCTTTATTTTCTGACTGAATTTTTTGTTTCAAAATAACATAAAAACATGACCCTCTCCTTGTAAATGCTAAAACACCCCTTGAGGGAATAAAACTTAAATCAAAATACAGTATGCAATTCCATAAAACATGGCAATAAAGATGTTACCAGATAACCTAGCAAACCCAACAAGTTAATGTCATCAGAATTGGCATTTGGCCACAGATATTAGCAAGAGTAATTTTTTATTATGTCGTGAAGGCATAGATCACTCAAATGCATACTCACCCATGTTTAGATCCATATCCACTTCAAATTCTAGGTGGCACCTTTTACTCTGGTGTAGGCGAGCGTGCAGCAGGGGAATGTGCATCATCTACAACTAAATCACTCCCCAACGAGCTCCCATAATCAGAATCTAGACATTTTAAACAAATTGGCCCATTTGTTATTATTTCATCTAACAAAGAAAACAACATCGTTGATAAATACAACCATATCGAAATGCTGCACAACAGCTGTTGAAATAAAACATTTTCACCCTAAAACAAAGTGTACAAGTAAATCCAATCCATATAATTGGAGTGTAGATTTAACAGTTTGATATACCACGTGAAGAAGAACCTAATTCACTACTCGAGCTAGTAGAACTAATAGACTTGCTTGCATAACCCCCATCCTTGTCAATCTCCATGGGAGGGAAATTTTTAGATGGCATATCATCATCTATGTCAACTTCTTCTTCTCCTTGTTTCCCTGTTTTGTGCATTCAACAAAGAAAAATAATTGAAGAAACAGCCTAAAATGGTGGGGTAAAGGGTTAAAACACAACCCAAAGGGAGGAAATAAAAAAGAACAGTATCAACAGGCGACTCTCAATTGTACCTTTTGGATTTCTTTGGGGTTTATCGTCTGAAAGCAAAAGGAGACTGGCAATAACAAAAAAACACATCATCGGTGAGAAGCAAAACTTAGTTAGAATAATAACACTCAGAGTACAAAAACACTCCCTAAATTAAAGATAGCAAGTTCATGGAGTCCAGTTGACCTACTATAACCACTTATGGGCAGTAAAATAATTTTAACCAGCAAATTTCAATATAAAATGGGTAAATGGATCTAGTTGAACGAAATAAATAAATAAAAGGACATAGTAAAGAAAAGAACTAACCATTTCTCTTGTTGGAAGTTCATCCATCCCAGTTGGATGTACTTGTTCTACACCATTTTCCTTCTTTTTATTCTTGCTCATACTCTTCTTGCAATTAGTGACAAACCTATCAAGTTCCCAAAGTGTTTATGTATCGAAACTATCTATATCAACCTCAATATCATCCTCCTACTGACATAGGGATAGATTCCTTTTCTTAATAATCTGGACTATGTTCTCCAACTTCTCAGCTGGTAGACTTTGTAGGATTGCACTCAACCTCTGCTTCTCCTCAAATGTCATCTCACACTTATGAGGGTCTTTTTCCTTCAGTTTTTTGGGTGGTGCTGCAAAGGCACAAAACACAGATTGATTCCATATTTGAGAATTATTAACAGGTCAAGATATTGTTAATGGTGGAGCATACGCAGGGTGCACGTAGGCTTATGGTGGAGCACTGGTAGTGAAGGGCGCGGGTAGAAATTTGGAATAAAACAACCCCAAAAATATTGGATATTTATATATTTAAAAAAAAAACCTTTTTACCCCTAATAAACCACCAATATATTGACTTTTAATTTTTAATTTTTAACCACCCCAATATGAACAGACATGATATCATATTGGTCCCTAGGTGACGCCCCCATGGTTTAGATCTATTTTCCCCACTAGTAGATCTACTGTAATGATGAATGATTAAATGAAACATGATGAATGGCCCAGTAAGTAGATTAGATTTGTAAATTAAGTTGATGAACCTTTGATGCCCCAAACCTCCTGTATCTTGTGGAAACATGGTTTTGACAGCCCTCCCTCGAACATCTCGGGTGAGACCTCATCCTCTATGCAGGTGTTGCTGGATAGGGTAAAAACTGCTTGGGCCGATGCTTAGGGAGATCGTGGCTTGTTGAGCATTGACAGAGTGGAACCCCTATTGACTGGGTTTTGTTGTTCAGGATTGCACCAAAAAATGGTTCGATTTCTGGTACCTCATTGCGATTGAGAGGAGGGTATGTAGCATCCAACAAATGGTTACCCAAGAATAGATGTGGCACTCGACATGACCAAGACCTGAATATTGGTTTGAGCAGAAGCTAAAATAATTTTCTGAAGCAGAAAATCAGAACCTTGGGTTGACAACAAACAAGTGGTTAGCAAGGTACATCCATGATGGTTCGCATGAATACTTCTTTGGAAAATTTTCTATCATATCGTATGTGTTGCTGGCGAGATTCACATACAAGAAGAAGAACTTTAAAGGAGGAGAACCAATGTCCTAGACCCCTAAACTGATCCAGGAGCTGTAGGAAACTGATAGCAGAGCGTCATGCACCGATGAGGTCTGGTTGGATAGCATCCTAGAGGGATATATCACCGAGTTTTTTATCGACACCAATAAATCATACAATGAAGCAGAGAGAGAGTTCTTCAATGGACCCAGAGGTAGTTTCTTATTATTGCTTCAATTATCGATTAAAATGATGGTTTATGAAAAGGGTATACTCAATATGCACCTAGATTAGTAGCACCCCGGTGTGCAGAGGCTATTGATACCGTGACCATGGGGAGAGACCAATGAGAAGATAAGGGGTATTTGGGTGCAACTTTTGATGAGATTGCGAGGGAAAGTGACGAAGGAAGTGGTTGTAAAGGGGAGGAGCAAGGTTCAGACTAGAGAAGAGGCAGAGGATATGGGAAGGTCCTTCTGTGATCAGAATGAAATACAACAAAGGAAAACCACATGGGATGAAGCAAACCTACAGTGAAAATGAGGATGACCAGGCCCAGGCTACACCTTGAATGATGGTAAGATCAAACCCCAGCACCAATGTACCCACGCCTCCATGCACTACTCCAAAGTTAAGAAAAAATCCAACTCCCACGTTGACTTATTCGAAATGCCAGAAATAGTCTAGTAGTAGATCGACATCTGTAGGAAGGTAACCTAGGATGGCAGGTGCCGACATGAAGCTAACTTTGTTCCATAGAAATTAGAACAATGATCCTGAGTGGTATTTGTTTTTATGTGAAGTAGTTTGGACTATTAAACAGGCCACTAATGATGATGTAAAGAAAGGACGGTTAGCGACTACTTTGAGGGTTCATGCACTTGACTGGTTTATGAATTTTATTCAAGTTCCTTAGGGGACTTTAGAAAACACATTGGATGAGATCCGGATAGGACTAATCGAGGAATTCAGAAAATAAAAGTTAGAAGAACAATACATTATAGAGCTGAAGGAAATCAAGCAATTTCCTAATGAGACCATTTGGGATTTCGATTAGAGGTTCAAGACACTGATGGCCGCAATCATTTTTTCTATGAGTGATGTCAAACATAAAGAATGGTTTATCGCAACATTGGTTTCTCATATCCGACAACCATTGATGCAGCAAAATATAATGACACAGAGCGAAGCTCTAGAGATTATGATGAAGCTCAAAGCTTCACCTATCAAAGAGAGTGCAGTTGGGATGAATCAAATTCAATAATAGCTAGTGAACCTCACACTTTAGCTACAAGACATCAATAAAGGTAAGGAGGAACGTGCATATATTTGGTGTACTCGGTGTCATGCAAATGGCCACACCAAAGATACTTTCTGTGACTTTATAAACTATCTGTTATCTGGAGCTCTGAACCCATTGAGTAGTGGTGGCATTCCATGGTTTCACATATGCCAATTTTATGGACATCGACATGAGGAATGTAGTTATATGAAAAATATGGTGTCAAAACCTGCCAATTTATAGTGTTAATTCTATCTCTCAGTCGGGAATGATGATAGAGATTGTCGAGCATAGGATCTGCTTCAGGGAAAAACTTATGATTCATATTTCATGAAGGGAGAAGGCCACCCTATAGTTTAGAAACCGCATATGCGGCCTCAAATAGTCAATTCTCAACCACAACTACAGTACACACCGCCACCACTGATGCAGTTTTTTCCACCCTAGTTGCAGCTACAGTTCACACCATAGCAACCATATAATCAAAATCCGATGGCCTAGGAGCAGCCACCATACATCCAAGTAGCACACTTTTTTCCTCAACAATCTAATCCCCTGCCACAGCAAGTAGATCGGCCATAGTACCCACAGCAAGGAGGATTCTGAGGCAAAGGAGGAGGCTTTGGACGAGTAGGGGGACGAGGTTACACATATGTCCAATGTTATACTTGTGGAGTATTTAGGAATTATCAAAGAGACTTCCCACACTTGTAGTGCTCATGTACATGCCATGTCACAATTTATCATACCATGGAGAACTACCCGCAGCTAATCGCAACATGGAAAACTGAAAACATTCCATAGTTGCAAAATCAAGCCCAGTTGCAGAATCAGAATCAACTACCAGCTCAGAACCAGGTCCAAAGTCAAGTTCTTCTCTAGAATCAGACTATTAATTAGCAAAAGAACCTACCAGTAAACTAGAATCCACCACTATCTTAGACTCCACCGATGAACCAAACTCAAGGTCCAACAGTTGCGATGATTTCAGCAGAACCCAGAATGTAGGATGCCGATGTCGCCATTGTCACTCGTAGAGGTGCAATGATGGGGATGATGGACCCCAGATGTATGTTAGATTAGATGGGAAGAAGAAAGTGGTGTTTGATATTGTGACTAAAAAAGAGACATTTTTTGAAAATCGAGATGTGATCGAACGAAATCTCGGTAACTTGCTTGTCTACAAAATGTCATCCGCCTTTGATTTATCCTTAGAAGTAGGACTATCACAGTAGCATGGTACCTTATAGCAATTCTTTGAGAAATGATTAGCACTGGCACAAGATATTGAGGCTCTCGTTGAGCTTGAGAGTTTGTTGTACCATCTAGGAAAGGAGTTGGAGGACTCCATAGTGAACTCCTTGTAGAAGAAAAAGACAGGTAAAGAGATGCATATGAATATCCATATTGGGGACCATGAGGTGGAATTAGTCATCCTGGACTTGGGATCGGATGTGAACATCCTGACTAAGCATACCTAGAATAAAATGGGGAGCCCACAATTGGGTTAGTCCCCTGTGCAGCTACGATTGGCGAACCAAGATAGGGTGCAACCTGTTAGCACTACAGGAAATTATTCTAGGTTGTAGCTCGAATATGCCTGGTAACTTAACTATTTTATCAATAATGGGTAGATAGGTGGATCAAGATGAATATCTAGCTCACTAGATTATATACTCAAGACTGTCTAAGGATATCCAAAAATTAAAAGGCCTTCAAGAGCTATTATCATATAGGTAGTGTATCAAATGGATATAGAAACTAATCAATTAACCAAAACATACATATATAAAACAATAGATATGATGGGCCAACAAACTAGTATGACTTATGATCCTTTTCTCACTAATTAGATGGTAAGATGACAGTCACCAATGGATTATGTAAACATAGATAAAGAATAGAATTCAACTCATAAGCATAGAACAGAAATTGAAAAGAAGATCTGACAATAACAATGAAAGACTCTTTTGTTGCCGCCTTTCACACACCTAGGGGGGGAACGTGGCAGAAATCTCCAAGACACTAGGTGTGTCCTTGGGAGAAAGTCTCGAGTCAAGGTTGTCACCTTGTTCTTGACTCCTTCATTTAGGCTCAACTCCTAACGAAGCCAAGGGGGGTAGACCCTATTAAGTTACGAAGGAAAATTAATTTAGTTTGATGGTGTTAAATTGAGATAGTTGCTTAGGAGTTTTGAAATTAAGCATAAATAACCATAGATGACAAGATGAAAAATAAGCACAATAAAGCACATTAATGAGACACAATATATATATATATATATATATATATTTAAACACATAACCAGTGCCTTGAAAATGGAGTCATAAAATAATCAAGGTACTTGCATGTCCTTGGAGTAAATGTTTTGCAATTGCCTCTTGGTACATTTTGAGTTAATGTGAAATATGAGTGGATTAAAATTAGGCGAGGGGGGACTCGAGATATACTCGAGGGGTACTTGGAGTATGTCCAAAAATAAACCTTCACAGCTACCCGCAAGGAATGTGTGGGCTGAATGGAGTCTTTGAGACTATGTTCATTATACACCCGAAGGTGTAACAGAGATTAGAAACCCAAGGTCACTATCTAGGAGTTCCCACTTCCTTTAGGTATTTTTCCACCATTTAAAGTTTGATCGAGGTGTTGGATTTTTGTCTGATGGTGGTTAATTGGGGAAGGTGAAGACTAATTAATCTAGTCACTGTTATAGCTGATTTTACCACTCCAGGTGAATCGCACTTGTATGGCCTTTCCCCTATCCCTTTGTAGACTCCTTGGACCCCTTGGACCATTTTTTGTCCTTTGATATTTCCTTGACCATCCCTAAAAACATGTGAAAAATGATACACGCAAATTTTAAACCCCTAATTGCGTATATACACGGGTTTGACCACTAAAACCACGTACATCAGGATGTGTACAAAATCCAAATCCTTTTGGAGTTTTCCTTGACATGGATCCGACTGACTTGACTCTTGGCCTTCCATATGCCTTGAGATCGCTTGGATTTGACCTTTCATTACCCCTTTGAAAAGCTATATAAGGAACTCTTTGGTACATTGAAGGCATAAGAGAGAATTTAGAGCAAAGAAACTATAGTCCACTGTTTCTAGAACTTATGCTTGAGTCTGCATCCCTTTGTCCCTTGGATCACTTTTTTGTTCTTCCCAATATTTCCTTTTGCTTGTGAGCTTGCTATCGAGAGATGGAGGATTGAAGTGGTGGAGGCCCAAGTGGGGATTTAGTTTCTCTGATTTGCAAACGTGTCAACAGAGGTTGTATCCATTATAATCTCTGATTTTATAATAATAAAAATATCTTTTCCTGTCCAATAATGTATGTTTGAATGAATATTTTATCCATTGGATGATTTCAAATGCTTATACATTGTTGATTATATATGCTAGAATATATCTAACACCAATATATATAGTATGCTTGTATTATTTACTTGTTGTTGAGAAAGTAATCTATCAATTCAAGCTAAAGTTGGAAAGCTCAATAGGGATCTACTTCAACCGTCTGGAATAAGGTACGAGGTCTGATCCTTTAGTGTTAGATATTTAATTTCTATTGCATATTGGAAAGGATTGATTTCTGGAGTCAAGCTGTCTGTTGTGGTACCCAAAGCCATAGAAATTTATCTCTGTAACAGTCACTCACATTCCTTTTGATGCATCTTGACTAATTGGATGAACTGCAGCCAATTGTAGAGCATACACATTGGAGTCTTGTCAATTTCAGTAAATTTTAAAGGATGTATTTTTTAGAAAGAAAAACCTTCGAGGAACCTCTTTCGGTCCAAGTGGACCTCAATCAAAGAATCAAGGAAGGGGTTTATTTTGAAAGAATATTTGCAGAGATTAATGATAAGCATAAAAAGGGAAGCAAACCACAAGTTTTCTAATTAGTCCTACCACGGATCTCTTTCCCCCTTTGGGTCAATTGGGAAGTCGTGGGGTAAGTATTAAAGTTAATTTGATAATGTAATATGGAATATATTATAAAGTAATCAAATCATATTGTTATGCATCAATGAAACTAATCTGTAGAAAAGAAAATTAAGAAACTGCAAAAAACTAAAAAAAGGACGTGAATCCCCCCAAGGGGGACGGGGAATGAGCTCAAAAGAGCCTATTCGGAAATAATTTTATTATCAGCAGTTAAAATATCAAAAAAATGATATTAATTCTCTTGGTAATTATACAGGATGAAACCAATCCTTTACAAAATTCCAAAATGAAAGATTACAGTCAAAAGGGAGACCCCTGGGGGGATTCGGATGGCCCAAAAGCCACTTTCGAACAACAGATTCTCCTATTTCTGTTAGAACTGATAAAATACAAAGATATTATTAGAATTAAATATTCCCAAAATCACTTTGAAATTAACTTTGGGTCATCCTACTTTAAACCAAAAAAAACTAAGTTAAAACTAGTTAAAACGGTGAAAAAAGGGAACCAAAGAAAGCAAGCTTTTCTTGGGGTCTTGGCTTGCCTTTGGGGTAGACAGTGTTATATGCACTGATTTCTAGATTTTATCTTTTAAAAAATAAAACAGAAATCTAGCGCATGCAAACTATGGATTCTCTTTAAATTGCCATGCAAAACGGACGATTTCCCTGAACTAGATCTAGAATTCTTTATAAAACTTTTTAGGAATGAGATCTAGATTATGATCCTAGAGAAAATAGATATATGTTAATTTTTACTTTAATATAATATATATATAAATGATATCAAATCTTGTAAACAAAGTAACCAAGTAAAAATTTGATTTTTAGAAGGAGTAAGAGAGAGAAAGAGTGCTGGAAGCCTGGGAATGATGGGCTTTGGAGTCTGCTTTGGTGGAACATCAAGGGACTATATCCTCCAAAATATCCTGAAGATGAGGAATATGCAAAATATCTCAAACCCTTCTACAAGTGATATCACCTAGAACTTAGAAATCCCTGCATAAACAAATGGTTAAAACATAGGTGTTGTTGGAAAAAAGATAATTGGAAAACATGCACTTAAACTTAAAATACATGCAACTCTAAGAGATGTGAAACAAGAAAATAGTAAGAGCATAAATCAAACTAGAATGATCTCTTACCCTAATAGGAGGGATCTCTTTCCTTCAAGGCCAACAATTAATTAACAAAAAGCAAAGATCAATAATAGAGATTATACCTCATAAGCACTTGACAATCACCATCCACACATGAAAAGCCTTACACCATAGATATTTCCTCCAAAGCTTCTTTATTCCAAAAATTAGTACACAATACAATAGAAACAACTCTTCAATCCATCTTTAACTAGCTTGGAAGAGGAAAACTGAGATTTGATTATAGAAAAAATAGGAAATCTAGCCCAGGGGGGCGCAATTCCCAAGGAGAGAGAGACTGTAGCTGCATGTGTAGTGAATCTGAGCTTGATCTGAGTCTAACTAATCCTACTGTCAATCAGAGAGCTGATCTAACTGACACCTCAACCTGCTAACTAAATCATCCACCAAAACTCATCCAGATGGGCCCACATGTGTGGAGGAGAGAGAGGGTGCAATTCCGAAGATTGCATGCAGCAATGCACTCCCAGTTCTATCCAGATCACCTCCTTCAATAAAGGAATGGTCAGCTCTAGTCAATATCAAGCCAATGAGACTAATTTCAATCAAATCGGAGCAAATCCCACTGATTTAGGATTTCAAGTTTTCTCCACTATTTAATTAATTTATCAATTAAAATAATGAATATTTGATTTTTAGGGATTTCTGACCTGAGTGATGGGAGAATCATCAAAACTTGGGAAAAGTGGGTTTATGGGTTTACATGGTGCTTTGAGCTTGAAAATGAGCACCCCCATGACTGAAACTGATTTTTGAGCCCACTTTTATTACAAAACCAATTTTTCCAATTAGACTATTAAAAAATAGCCTAAGTTTTGTGGAAAAATTAAAATTAAAAAAAATTAAAAATTAAAAATAAAAATTAATACCTAGGGGGACTTAGACTTGTTCATATGACTTGACCATAATGCCTAGCATGTTTATACATTGACACATAGACTCTAATAACTTCAATAGGCCTAAATACCAAGCCGACCACCCCAACTTTGGAGGTATTGAGTGAAAAACTCAGAAATTATCAATCATTTATTCAACAACCGATAATAACCAATGGAAAAAACACCTTGGGCTGATCATATTAACAAATAAATTCTAAGATACTGAGTCTTTTATAGATAGCATGCTAGAACATTTATTAAAACTCTTTCAAGGGGGTATGAACATGTGATATAGTACAACAAGCATTTCCTAGAAGCAATTCTGATGGTCTTCTGAAGTCCAAACAAATAATATTTGTCAAGTTCACTAGGCTCACTTGATAAAAAACCACTAAGTACAACTTAGGTGGTAACAGATTGCACGTTGAATATATTATAGAAAGGGTAATTATCACAATAGCAGTATAGTCTAGAACTCAAAATCAAACCTTCAGTCCCAAGACTGAATTCTCACCCCCCTTATACAATTATTCTTCAATGAGATTAAATAATCTTTACAAATCAGTTTCAATATCCTCAAAATATGGATATGATAACCTCTTTTCCTATCTCAAATCCGAATTTGTGAGGTGGCTGGAAAATGCAGAAATTTATGGAAATATGCTTCTCAAAGATTGACCTATAGCTCTCCCATAAGAATAGATTTTGGAAAACTGAGAGAGGTTTTTGTATACTGGTTTGTCATGAGAAGAAAACTTTCTCCATTATTTGAGATTCATTTTCATTTTCCCGACATCTGTATTTCAAAAACATGTGTCAAACAAGGGAATTCTAAGATCTAAAATTTAGGGCTCGGAGATGGATTTGATTCTCCCAATATGTGACACCTGTAGGAAAATTGAGAGAGGTTATTTTATATTGGTTTGTTGTAAGAAAAAAATATCTCATTTATTTGAGATTCATTTTCATTTTCCCGACATTTGTAATTCAAAAACATGTGTCAAACAGGGCAATTTTGAGATCTGAAATTTAGGTCTCAGAGATGGATTTGATTTTCCCAATATGTGACACCTGTAGGAAAATTGAGAGAGGTTATTGTTCTTTGACATGTGAGGAACAAAAATAGCCTCCCTTTTTTCAAAATGATTCTCCATTTTCTCAAAATCATCATTTGAAAATAATGACTCATCACATTAGAAACACCATTTTTGTAGTAAATCTCCTCTAAAAGACTCTTAAAATTTTTAATAATAATTCATATTGATGACTTTATATCACCTAATAAAATAAATTTGACCAATTTATTTGAGGATATAACATCTTGCTCCTACTCAGGGATGTAATCCTCCCTATGAGGTTTCAACAACCACAGATATGATGCTTTTCCCAGACAACCAAATATAGAACCTAGTCTAGTGTTCCATTGGGCACGGATTCAACAGTACAATATTATTCTGAACACCTTTCAAGATCTTCCTTTACAACCAATCCCTTGCAAACATGTATCATGCCTACATCCTGCCCTGCTTATTCAACAACCAATAACTGTAAATGTTTACTTGCTCATATAAAGAGCTTATTCTCTTTCCTACTCCTAATTCTAATAAATAGAGGCTTCTTATCAAGTGACATCATGCTTCCAATGAAGCCATGCCATAAATTGATCTGCTGAACTTATCCTTGATCTTGAACCCAAAAATAAAGAAATGTATATCCAACAGAAAAGTGGTTTGAACAGATGATAAAGCCAACTTTCATCTGGCAGAAATATTTTAAAATCTATGTTGTTCATGGATTCCAAATATTTTTCAATAGGATCATAAAAGACAATAGGAAATACCTATTTATGCTGTTGATATTTTCCTTCATTGATGTTAATGTTGAATGTGGACTGCTTAACCTCTGCAGTAGAAAATGCAAACTCAATTGTTGATTTGAACCTTTCTACTCTTTATCTTTCAGGTTTCCAAAGGGGACCATCTCATCTTCATGACAACTTAAGTCGGTGGATGCATTTGATACAATGTTGAAAGAATCTATAGTATGGTTATCATCCTGAAATTCATTAATATCTTGGTCACAATAAGAGGTGTCCCCTAGTATATCATACTCGTCATGAATGTTTAGTTCTTTATTCAATAAACTGAATTCATGACAACATTCGAGATATAAAAGATTAGCTGAAAATATTCCTTTGCAAAACAAATGAAAGGCAGCATGAAAATATACCAAAGATATGATACTAGAAATATGAAGAGACTGTTATCAATCAAGAGAAATCCCCTCTAATTCATAGCCAAACATTTTAATCTAAACATCTTCATGGACAATTTCCAACCAATGAATGCAATCATGAAAATCTAGCAACTGTTCAGCTGGTACCTCCCAATATTCTCCTCAAAATATGGGAATACTGCATTCCCATTCATCTCTACTAGGCACTGGATTAGGAAAACCAACAATCTTTGAAAAATCATAGAAAGCATACTTATTTGCTAAGATCTAGTTCATTTCATACCAGTGGAGTCACCAACAGAGTTCTGAACAATGGAATCGCCACTAAATCTATCCTTCATGGAGTTGCTAGATAGATTATTACAACCAAAATAATATCCAGTATTTATCAATCATCAAAGCTGGAACTATGTCATCTCCTAAGGAAGATGAGCTTCAATATCCTTTCCTCGAGAACAACGCAAATTTGTTAGCACTCAAGGAAAATCTTCTAGGTTGTAGCTCGAAGATGCTTGGTAACTTAACTATTTTCTCAATGATGGGTGGATAGGTGGATCAAGATGAATATCTAACTCACTAGAGTGTATACTCAATACTGTCTAAGGATATCCAAACTGTACAAGGCTTTCAAGAGCTATTATCAGATATGTATTGTATCAAATGGATAGAGAAACTAATCAATTAACTAGAACATAGATATATAAAACAATACATATCATGGGACAACAAACTAGTATGATTACTTATGATCCTTTGCTCACTAATCAGATGGTAAGATGATAGTCACCAATGGATTATGTAAACATAGATAAAGAACAAAATTCAACACATAATCATAGAACAAAAATAGAAGAGCAGATCTGACAATAACGATGAAAGAAGCTTGTAGGTTGAATATATTATAGAAAGGGTCTCTATCACAATAGAAGTATAGTCTAGAACTCAAAATTGAACCTTCATTCCCAAAACTGAATTATCACCCCCATTATACAATTATTATTCAATGAGCTTAAATAATATTTACAAATCCGTTTCAAGATCCTCAAAATATGGATCTGATAACCTCTTTTTCTATCTCAAATCCGAATTTGTGAGGTGGCTGGAAAATGCAGAAATTTCCAAAAATATGCTTCCCAAATATTGACCTATATCTCTCAAGTAAAAACATATTTTGGAAAACTAAGAGAGAATTTTTGTATATTGGTTTTTTATGTGCAAAAAACTCTTTTGGTTATCTGAGATTCATTTTCATTTTCTTGTCATCTGTATTTCAAAAACATGTGTCAAACAGGGGAATTCTGAGATCTGAAATTTAGGGCTCTGAGATGGATTCGATTCTCCCAATATGTGACACTTGTAGGAAAAATGAGAGAGTTTTTGTATATTTTATTGTTATGAGAAAAAACCTCTCTCAATTATTTTATATTTGTTTTCATTTTCCCGGCATATGTATTTCAAAAACATGTGTCAAATAAGGGAATTATGAGATCTGAAATTTAGGGCTCAGAGATAGATTTGATTATCCCAAACAGTGACACCTGTAGGAAAACTAAGAGAGGTTATTGTTATTTGATATTTCAGGAAGAAAATTCTCATTCCATTTTGCAAAATGATTCTCCATTTGCTCAAAATAATCTTTTGAAAATAATGACTCAGCACAGTAAAAACGCAATTTTTGCAGTAAATCTCCTCTAAAAGACTCTTAAAAAGTTTAATAATACTTCATCTTAATTAATTTCTATCACTTAATAAAATAAATTTGACCAATTTATTTGAGGATATAACAAAACAATTAGATGGGTAATGAACTTGGTTGTAGATGTTGAAGGTATGAGAACACATGCTGATTTTGATGTGATTGAAGTCGTTAATGGGGAAGACTCCTATCCCACAATGTTGGGGATTGGATGGGCCAATGATAGTATGGATGTGATTAATTTTAAGAAGCGAATGATGACATTCAAGAACCAAGACATTCACATCATCACACACATGGATCCAAACAAGGGCCAAAGATACATTGAACCCGTGAAGGATGAAGTTGTCAAGGGGTGGGATCATGCTTACAACATCTCTAAAGACTATATCCACCCGACTACCGAGGGAGAACTTGGTTGGAACAGTGCTATATTTGCATCCTCTAATTTTTATGATGCACTTGAGAATTGGAAAAATTGCATGCATGAGGTATCCTTTAGAATGTGTGGTATGATTACACAATCTCTGCATCATGTTATGACTGAAATTGTTGAATTTCCAGTATATGAAGGGTTACCTGAGCTGTCTACATTCTTAGAAATATTTGAAGAGAGAGTATAAGTGCCATAGTGATTGTTGGCACTGGAGGAATCACTCCCACTGGTGGGAATCTCATAAGAAGATGATTACTAGATGGACGTAGTGTCGCAGGTTGATGATAGTTCATCTTGGTACCATAGAGGTGTACCACACTAGGAAGTATGATGGGAAGAATGACCCTAACAGCCATTTGCCAAAGTGTCAAACACTATGGGTAGCACGACCAAAGGATGAATGGGTCCATGCCTTTATTCATACCTTGGATGAAATGCTGAAGCCCTAGTACATATCCCCAGTGTTGTACAGAGAAATAAATACCTGGGAGGAGTTGATGATTTGTTTCACCCACACTTCTAGTTTCACAGATTCCAATCCTGATGTCCATAATGCACTTCAGATCATTTGGGATGTGTTCTTGAAAGTTGTGCCAGTTGTATATCGTATGGATCCACATGTGTATTACCACATGCAATTGATGATAGAGTGTTATAATGTGTCTGGTGAACGAGAGGATGACGATGAGTTGTGAAATATTAATATTATGGAGACTGCAAGGAGTCGAGATATCACAGCACCAGATGTGCCGACTGATCCCATGATTGAGCCATTGAATATTAAGAAATTTAACATTTGTATGGATGAGAATCTGAAGTTTGCAAATGTTAGGGACTACTCGGATGAGGAGACCATGGCCAAGATCATGGATCTCCTGCATGAGTTTCAAGATATGTTTTTGACAAAATTATTTGAGATGAAAGGGATATTAGGAGACTTAAAGGAAATGAAAATATCGCTGAAGCCAGATGCGAAACTAGAGTGACAGATACCATCTAGTCTGAATCCGTGATACAAAGACAGAGTCAAATCTAAGCTTGATCATATAATGGACGCTGGAATCATCAAACCTATCGAAGAGTTAGAATGGATCAGTCCTATGGTGGTATGAGATAAGAAAACTGGTGAAGCTCAAATCTGTGTTGACCTCAAAAAACTAAATGATTCATGTATGGATGACTCATTTCCAACACTGTTCATGAATGAGGTACTTGAAGGAGTAGGCGGTCAAGAAATGTACTCTTTTACAGATAGGTTTTTGGGTTATCACCAGATCAGAATCACCAAGGAGGATCAACATAAAACAACATTCATCACAGAATGGGGATGTTCTCAATATACAATGATTCCTTTTGGGTTGAAGAATGCCCCTGTGGTATTCTCTTGGGTCATCATTGTTGCTTTCAAGTATTTCATTCAAAAGTTATTATGTGTGTACATGGATGATTGGACAGTGTACAATCTAATCAAGGATCATTTGGACATCCTTCAACTGATGCTAGAAAGGTGTCACCAACACCAAATCATGCTGAACTCCAAAAAGTACATTTTTTTGCACCCCGTTCAGCATACTATTAGGTCATATTGTGTGCAAGCAAGGGTTACTAGTTGACCTTGCAAAGATAGCTCTCATCTTGATTTTTCCCCCACTGACCAACGTCATTATGCTTCAAGAAACATTGTGGCACACAGGATATTATCACAAATTTATTAGAGGCTACGCTGCGATCACTGCCCCTATGGAGAAATTATTGAAGAAAGATGCATTATTTGAATGGAGTCTAGAGTGTTAGAGTAGCTTCGACACACTGAAGGCCAAGATGGATTTTACACCAATACTTGTATTCCTATATTGGAATAAGCAATTCCACATTCATGTTGATGCATCTTCTGTTGCGCTTGGAGTAGTGCTCACATAGCCAGGCAACGATGACTTGGATCACCCTATTTCTCTTGCGAGTCAGAAGTTATCATTTGTAGAAAAAAATTATACAAGCACGAAGACTGAGGCCTAGTGATGGTTGATGAATTGTCCAAATTTAGGAATTATATTCTAGGAGGTCACTTCAAGATGTTTACTGAGCATCCAGATTTGAAGTATCTGGTCAATAAGCCTGTTGTTACGGAGAAAAATTCCTATGGCTTGGGGTACCATAACAGACAGAGTAACCGCAAAAATCAATCCTTTCCTATATGCAAGAAAAACCAAACATCTAACACTAAAGGATATTGAAACATACCTTATTCTGGATGGTTGATGTAGATCCCCATTGAGATTTTCCACTCTCACTTTTATTAACAATTTTCTCTCTCAACATTCAACAAACAAGACAAACATGCTATATGATTTTGTTAGACCTACTCTAGCATATATAATCAATAACATATAAGGATTTAAAATCATCCATGGATTCAATACTGATTTAAATACACATTATTGGACAGGAAAAGATATTTCTATTAATATAAATCAGAAATTACAATAGTAACAACCTGTGTTAGCACGTCTGCGAATCGAAGAAATTGATTCTTGCACCTGGGCCTCCACCACTTCAGTCCTCCATCTCTCGATAGAAAGCTCACAAGAAAATAAATCTTGGGAAGAACACAAAGTGCTCCAAGGGACAAAGGGATGCAGACTCAAGTATAAGCTCCAACAACAATGGACTATACTTCTATTGCTCTTCAATTCCTCTTGCTTTCAATGTATCCAAAGGGTTCCTTATATAGTGCTTCAATGGGGTAATGGAAGGTCAAATCCGAGAAATATCAAGGCATATGGAAGGCCAAGAGACAAGTGACTTAGATCCACATCAAGGAAAAATCCAAAACTATTTGGCATTTTGCACACATCCCGATGTATGCGGGTTTGAGGGTCATATCCACGTATATACGTGAAAATAGGTTTAAAAGTCGCATATAGAAAATAAAGCATGTTTTTAGGGATGATCTTGGAAAAATAAAAAGTACAAAAATGGTCCATGGGGTCTAAAGAGTCTGCAGAGGGATAGGGAAGGCCATAAAGGTGTGATCCACCATGTGTGGTAAAATCAGCTGTAATAGATGCTCCCTAATGTGTGAGGTTATAGGGGTCATACAATGGATGAAATACATTATAAGTCCATCCCAGAAGTGGAGTGATGAAGAACCAAGTGGAATAACCAGACATCCAATAGTATAATACAATGACCAAACTTTGCACATAACTATGAGTAAATATAGCAGTCCCTGGTACATAAGAGTACAATAGACATGAATAGGCACGATACAAAATATGACATGTGTGGTCATCGCCACGTACAATATAGATAAATCAAAATCTCCATGATGAATATATACAAAGGATCATGATCTCCATGAAAGCTTAAGATATATAATGGATCAAGATCTCCATAATGGCTGGAAATATCTAACATACACTGGAATCAAGTCACGAGAGCTGAAATCTCATGAACACTGTCATGATCAAGGAGGTAGCATATATGAAATGCCACCAATCTAGAATTTCTTCTACATAATATGCTATGAGTACATATCCTACTATGTGAATAGAGGTGTCCAGGTCGAACATAGTAGTCCATCGTCTAATTACCGATCATTGATGTATACCGTTAACAGATGCAAGATCACCCATCGATAATGAAAATGGGAATCAAGGTACTAGAGTGCAAACTAATAAGCGTGAATAAATGTTTTGAGGTCAAACACTTGAGAGAATCCATTGATCAAGGGACATTGATGTATTCCCAAAACTATCGATGGTGAGAGAGCTTGCCACTGATGACTGCAAGTCTTAAGGCACTCAAAAATGACTCTAGAATATTATCCCATAATAAATGATTTGAAGTCAATGGGATGAAATCCGCTGGAAGGAGGGCATTAATGCATCCCTCATCATCCAACACGAGGTACTGAATAAGGCTATATAATGTGGAAGGACTCAATCATAAAGTGCATGAACCAGTATCAGTACCAAGAATGGATGAAATGCAAAGTCAAGAGAACTGAGGAATGGCCAACTCAGGTTTCAACTTCCTTCGAACAAGAACATAAAGGTGAATGGTGACTAAATTTAGGCAGCATAGAATCGATATACAAAATAGGGACATCTCTGTGACACAGGAGGCATCGACAGAGGCTCCATATCGACTGGAAGCTTTACCAGTTAGTGGAGATAAACTTAGAGAAACGAGTACAGCTCCTAAAGACAAACTATTAACCCAACCAATGGATGTGATATATAGTGCTCTGTTCGAAGGCGACATGACTCGATTTCTGCCAAACATAACATCTTTTCTTGTCTGACTTTTTGTTTTTTTGTTTTTTTTGTACCTTTTCAAATATTTTGAAAATATTGAAAAAGAATGAAAGTTGATTTCAAGGGAACTGCGTTAGTAAATTGAAACTCTTGATGTTTCGATCACTACTCTGGGATCATCATCCTAGATGATCCCAGAGTAGGGATCGAAACGTCGAGAGTTTCAATTTACTAACGCATCTCCCTTGCAATCAATATTCTACTGTGTAATGACTACATTCAAAAAGAATGAAAGTGCTTTATAGTTATAGACTGGGAGGAGATGAGAGTCAATGGGAAAACAAACTAGTTCCAAGCAGCGAAACATACCTATGCTCAATGCAAGGATATAGGTGTAGGATTGTTGATGTATTTGTAACTTCAGAATGTATTCATCTATGTATATTATGTATTGTAACCCGATGTTTATTCCGGGATGTATCTATTATGTATTTGAGTCATGTTGTCTTGCCCCGATGTTCCGATCGGAAGGTTCATAATGTAAACAAGTCATGTCAAGTCATAGTGGGTAACTCTCTGATTGTGTAAGAGTTAAATTCCCCACGGTTCTGGGGAACTAGAGTTATTCGACACTCATAGAGATGTCGGATCTAGTAAGTAATTGTTAAGTGAGGCTGACATGTTGGAGTGCACTTCAAGTGAACAAAAGAATATAAATAGAGAGTGAGAGCCTCTCTATTTATCACTTGCAACACACATCACTCACTCACTCAAGTGTAGCGCATTAGTGAAGAAGGGAATACACTAGGACTAGACAAGAAGAAGACTACTACTGCCGGGAGTGCATCTTACTATTTTGGGCTTTTACTATTTTGGTGTTGATTCTATCTTTGAGGAAGTTGCGAGGTTTTCTCCTTTATGGTTTTTCCATGGAAAACTCTTTGTGTCTCTTGTCTCTTGTGATGTGCTTATGTTTTATTGTTGTGCTTGTTATTCTCTCAGTGAAAAGATCCTAAGATCATAATGCTAGCTTATATGATGAAAAAATAACATGGTATCAGAGCTAACCTGAGAAGAAGACATTATGCAGCTGTAGAAGCTATGGATTCTTAATTCTTGGGCCTCTCTCCACAATCCATCAGCAAAAGCATGCTAGGCTGACTCTCCATCTTTCTGTCGAAGCGGAATTCGATTCCGAGCATTTTCAGTTTTTGATGTGGAAATTAGGGATTTCTACAGAAGAGGAATTTTTAAGTGAGACCAGCATATAATTTTTCTCCTCATCAAAACTGAATTTTAGAGACCTCGATCAAGAAATTTGGTTGGGTGAAACTCCGGGAAAGTCAAACCCTAGTTTGACCCCGAGCTGGAAAATCCCTAAATACTAAAATTGATACGTTTTGGTACATTCGCTATATCCTGAGTTTGGTGAAGTCTCAGAAGCTAAAAATTTCATGGGCGGAAGATAAAATCATGATTAATATTCTTTCCAAAATTTAGCCTCATATTCGCTACATTCTAGGAGATATGATCCCTCCAATTTAGGGTTCCATCATCTTCCAGAATTCATCCCTAAACAGGACACCTGGGGAGAATTGCAATATATTGGGTTAAAGAGGTCCAAATGGAATTCTTGAAGATGTTCTAGAAAGGGAACAGAATTAATTTTGGTGGTCCAAATTTTAGACTCAAAAGGTGAACCAGTGACACGTGGCATGCCGTACAACTTCTCTCTTATGAACATTCCTGTAACAGGTCACCTTGGGAAAACGATCATAAATCCCAAATGGTGAAACCAATTCTGATGAAACATATGGTTTTGGATCAGGGACATGTGAGGTTACCCCAGTGATAAATTTCAGAGATATCATAGAAAAAGTAACAGGAATTTCTGCAGAAGAAATTGGAAAAGTAGGGCTTCTTAGTCCGGGAGCTTCCCTCCACTGTTTTCAAAAAAGGAGTACATTGGACAACTCCATTTGAAGAGATCTATCTGTCTATCCAATCAGATCTAGAATATTCCAAGTTTTTAAAATTAGGGTTTCTATGACAAACCCTAGATTAGCTAACTATGGAACCAAGATGGACACCTCAAAATGGTAAGATCTAATCTTTTGCTATTTTCATTTGAGGTTCTCATTTCAAAGTAATCTATCACATCAGCTTGATGGAAAGCTTTGGGAATTTGACAAATTCCAAGCCTGGAAGTATATGATCTCTCTGAAGAAAATGGATTGGACACCTATATGAGTATAGAGGTTCCAGTTTCAGAGGGAGATGAGGTTAGAAGCCTTTCACAAGAAGAACTTGGTCAAGGCCAAGAAGATCATGGTTGATTTAGTCACGGATCAACTTGTACCACAATTGTATTCCCCAAAGACACCAAAGATGTTTGATTCCTTGACCAAGCTATTTGAAGGGAAGAACATACATAAGAAGATGACCTTAAGAAATAGTTGAAGAATGTGAAGATCTAGAATGTAGAGACCATGCCATCATAAGAGTCTCTCAAATCAAAGAACAACTTGAAGCGGTAAAAGAAGAAGTGAAGAATGCAGAAGTGGTGATGGCCACCTTGAATGGCCTCCCAGGATTGTAGGATTCATTCATTCGAGGAATGTGTGCCAGAAGAAAGTGATTAATTTTAGTAGACTCTAGGAAGAGAACTCACAAGAAGAAGAAGCTCGAGTAGAGAAGGTGGGAGCAATTGAAGATCAAGCTCTCACCATCCAAAGAAGATCCCTCAAGCAATGAGGAATACGAAGGACTCAACTCTTGAAGAACCTCTTATCCATCCTAGCATTTGGATAAGAAACGATGCTATTATGAATGAATAAGATGATGAAGTTGAAGACTCAAGAAGAAGTCCACCCACAAAACAAATAAATATAAGTATTCAATTGTCACTTCATGATATTGTTTTGTTATGCATTTGTTATATTCAGTTGATGTATTATGCATAATGGGATGTTTGCATTAATGATAGTATACTAGTAATATGCATGTGATGGGTAAGTAGCTCATGGTGCTATACAACTCTCCATTGCTACTTATCCAGAATGAAACCTCTTTGCTAACATATTGGATTAGTGCACAATCTCAATGTTGTCTTGGTAGAGATGGAAGGCATATAGAAAGTTTCAGTGAGATATGGATGAATGTTGTATTGGATAAAATAGTTGCATGATCATATATTTATGCATAAGAACTTGCCAGTATGAATATTCCTTATGAAATGTTTCTAACCATACAAATGCATTTGACTTGTAGGAAAGACTGCATACATAATCGCCTACAAGCAAAGAAGAATGAAGACTTGTTCTGAAGAACAAGTAACGACAATTCAAAGACAAGGAATAATATGACGAGTGCAGTGACATCATTGATGCAGAACCTTCCAACCGTGAAGAAATAACCAAGAAGAAATGGAAGACCGGTTCAAGAAGAATGATGTCTAGGATGCAGTATTGACACATGACGAGAAGTTCATAGTTCCATCATATAGTAGATGGAAACATCATGGGATACAAAGCAAGATTTTTAGCATGAGGCTTCTCGCGAAAAGAAGGCATATACTATGAAGAGACATTTTCAGCCATTGCAAGTGAAGACACATGACAGGAAGAATCATGTGTGCAAATGAAAGAAGGCTTTGTACGTGCTCAAAAGACACCCATGGGATAACACATACATAAGGAACTTGATGAAGATCTGAACCTTTGCTACAAGGTTTATAAACGATGACAAGCTCACGAATGGGTGCAAGAGGAACTTTTAAGAAAGTTCAAAATAAAGGATATTGGTTTACAATGATCCTAGATGGATACTACTTGTCACTCCAGTACAGAATGGTTCAGTGCATAGAGTACGAAAGACAGAGGGAGTATAATTCTCCGCTTCAGAGGGAGTGACTACAGAATATCCTGAGGATCGACATGGTACAATAAGATGGACAGATTACTGATGACTTTAGGCTTTACTGAGAGTAAAGCAGATTCCAACCTTTACTACAAGGTTGAGGATGGAAACCTAGTGATGATTCTACTATATGTAGATGATCTATTTGTGACAGGTACATATGGTTTGATTGCTAATACGAAGAGAAAGCTTGCTGCTGAGTTTGAAATGAAGGACTTGGGGATGATGCATTACTTTATAGGTATGGAGGTGTGGCATAGTACAGATGTAATCTTCCTTGGACAAGGGAAGTATGCAGTAGAGATCCTAAAGAGGTTTCGGATGATGGACTGCAAGGCTATGACCACACTAATGGCATCGAACCTGAAGCTATTGAGTGATGCTTCATCAGAGTCGGTTGATGCTACGATGTATCATCAGATGATTGGGTCATTGATGTACCTATAGAACACAAGACCAGACATTTGCTTTGCTACGAACACCTTGAGCCAGTACTTGACAGATCCAAGAAGTGTTCACTTGATTGTTGCAAAGCATGTTCTGAGGTACCTGAAGGGTACAATTGATTATGGGCTCAAGTATGATGTGAATCAAAAGATTAACCTAAAGGGTTATGTTGATTCAGATTGGGCAGGCAGTGCCATCGACAAGAAGTGTACTTTAGGATGTTGCTTCAGTATGGGATCAGGTGTGATCTCTTGGTTTAGCAGGAAGCAATCCTGTGTGGCACTGAGTATAGCTGAAGCAGAGTATGTCGCAGTTTTTTCAACTAGTTGTGAGGAAGTATGGATACGGAAGCTACTGTCTGATATATTTGATCTCCATTTGGATGCTACTTGTATACATTGTGACAACTGGAGTTGTATGAAGTTGTTAGAGAATCCAGTGTTCCATGATAATTCGAAGCATATCGAGATCAAGTACCACTATATCAGGGATATGGTGTAGAGAGGAGCAGTGAAGCTCCAGTATGTTGCGACGGAGGAACAGATAGCCGATGTATTGACGAAGCCATTGGCTGGGATGAAGTTCGAGTACTTCAAGGACAATCTTGGTGTTCTCCAGATCGAGGTTTCCTCCAAGAGAAAGTGATAAGACCCATATCCATTCTGACATGGTGAGAGGATTGGTTCCTTCCATGGTCAAATGTAAGGGCTGAGCAATTCTATCATGGTGAGAGGATTGGTTCCTTCCATGTCATATATGAGTGCTGAGATCCATAGCCATTTTGACGAGTAGGTCAAATATAAGGGCTGAGCCATTTTGTCATGGTCATAGGGTTTCTCCCTTCCATGACAGATATGAGTGCTAGCCATTCTATCGAGTAGGATAGATGTAAGGGAAATTGCCATTCTAGGAATGGAGGCACCTGGTCAGTTACCAGGAACACTCAGTCTAGGACTGAGTAGCCATTCTGATGTGATAGAGGGATGTGTTCCCACTTGATTAGATGTAAGGGCTGAACCATTCTGTCATGGCTAAAGGATTAATTTCCTTCCATGTCAGATGTGAGTGTTGGCCATTTTGACGAGCAGGTCGGATGTAAGGGCTGTGTGGATGCCACATCCAGCATGAAAAAGGGCTGGCTCTGTGAAGACTCATCTGGTATGAAAAAGGACTAGCTCTGAGTAGATGCCACATCTAGTATGAAAAAGGACCAGCTCTATGAAGACTCATCTAGTATGAAAAAGGACTAGCTCTGAGTAGATGCCACATCTGGTATGAAAAAGGACCAGCTCTGTGAAGACTCATCTAGTATGAAAAAGGATTAGCTCTGAGTAGCTACCACATCTGGTATGAAAAAGGACCAACTCTGTGATGCCTCATCTGGTATGAAAAAGGACCAACTCTGTGATGCCTCATCTAGTATGAAAAAGGACTAGCTCTGGGAAGACTCATCTAGTATGAAAAATGACTAGCTCTGAGTAGATGCCTCATCTGGTATGAAAAAGGAGTAGCTCTGTGATGCCTCATCTAGTATGAAAAAGGACTAGCTCTGGGAAGACTCATCTAGTATGAAAAAGGACTAGCTCTGAGTAGCTTCCTCATCTAGTCTGAAAAAGGACCAGCTCTGAGATGATACATCGAGTATGAAAAAGGACTGGCTCTGTATGTAGAACTTCCTGTGACAAGAAGAATCATGAGATAGCACTAGGGATGATCCAGATTGAGTGATGATTGAGATCCAGTGATGATAGCCAACGATGATCTAGATCGAGTGATGATCGAGATCCAGTGATGATGATCCAGCAATGATGATCCAGATCGAGTGATGATCCAGATCCAGTCCAGTGATGTTGACCTAGATCGAGAGATGATCCAGATCCAGTGATGATGTTCCATGATGATCCAGATCCAGTGATGATGTTCCATGATGATCCAGATCCAGTGATGATGCTCCATGATGATCCAGATTGAGAGATGATCCAGATCCAGTGAAGATGACTTGAAGATGACGAGATGATCCAGTTGATACAGAGAAGAAGACCAGTGCTGAAAATTGTGTCGAAAGAATACCTTCCTAGTTAAGAGGGACTGTTGATGTATTTGTAACTTTGGAATGTATTCATCTATGTATCTTATGTATTGTAACCTGATGTTTATTCCGCGATGTATCTATTATGTATTTGATTCATGTTGTCTTGCCCCGATGTTCCGATTGGGAGGTTCATAATGTAAACAAGTCATGTCAATTCATAGTGGGTAACTCTCTGATTGTGTAAGAGTTAAAGTCCCCATAGTTCTGGGGCACTAGAGTTATTAGACACTCATAGAGATGTTGGCTCTAGTAAGTAATTGTTAAGTGAGGCTGACATGTTGGAGTGCACTTCAAGTGAACGAAAAAATATAAATAGAGAGTGAGAACCTCTCTATTTATCACTTGCAACACACATCACTCACTCACTCAAGTGTAGCGCATTAGTGAGGAAGGAAATACACTGGGACTAGACAAGAAGAAGACTACTGCTGTCGGGAGTGCATCTTACTGTTTTGGGATTTTACTATTTTGGTGCTGATTCTATCTCTGAGGAAGTTGCGGGGTTTTCTCCTTTATGGTTTCCCCAAGGAAAACTCGTTGTGTCTCTTGTCTCTTGTGATGTGCTTATGTTTTATTGATGTGCTTGTTATTCTCTCAGTGAAAATATCCTAAGATCATAATGCTAGCTTATATGATGAAAAACTAACAAGGATAACTACACTTGGGGGAAAGTCCCCTCCTAGTAAAAATGAGGAATCAAGCTACAAAGGATATATAAAATGGCTCTACGTGGCTAGACATGAGACAAGCTCGGGCTATATAGCTGATAATCAAAGTCAGGGATGCCGACATAAGGCTCAATGAGGTAGGAAAAACTAATGATAATGCAATTACAACTTGACATAAGGGAGTCCTAGCGACAAAGGCCAGCAAAAAGATCAAGAGGATTATGAGGCTCTTGCACAAAGACATGGTGATACTATACAAAGGACTCCCACACCCTAAAGGAAAAAAATGTCTGCATGGGCACCAAATGCAACAAAGGAGCTAACTAGGGCACCAATGTATGGTCAAGCTCTACCATTCACATCACGTCACTTCTAAAATAACAAAAAGGTTTCGTGACAAGATAGAATGGGTTCATCCCTAAGGTTATAATGAAATGGTCATAAGTTCATGCAAAGTGCAAATGGATGTGAAATCTAACCTATATGCTAGTTTATAAATAATACTTGCAAGCACCACGAATGGGTCAAAACCATGGTCGAAACGATGCTCAAAATGGACTCCTACATCATCAAACTATCCAAAATGGTCCAAAATGGTCAGCAACGGTTCAAAACTATAGAAAGGGGGTAAAAAAATTCAAATTTTTTTTAAAAATTTCTACAAATAGTAAAAAATTCAAAAATTACATATCATTTAAAAATTTTACCCATTTGAGCTCAAAACTTCCAACGCAAATTCTAGGAGCTTCGTCCAGTGAAATTCAACACCATTTGTTCCAGGTAATTTCTCATGTCCTCCTCTTCCATTTTCATGCAAATTTTTTCAATTTCCATGGTCAAATTTGATTTTTAGGCCAATCTAAATTGGCTATTTCAGCCCCCGCGGATATTGGGGATTTTTTCACATATAGGGCTTGCTATACACAGAAAAACTGCCCAAAAATGCATACATACACAGCTGTTTTGCAAACAGTCACGTATGCGGCCATGCATAAGGTTTTTTAAGGTAAATATTGACCAAAAAATAATTTTTAATGTCCAGGATGGTTCTAGAATGGAGGGAGAGGGAACATGGAGATGTAGAAGATGCTGTTCGGGGTGATTTAATGGCTCAACAAGCTCTACATGCATGTGGGTTATACAATTTTTGGTGTCTTGGAAGCTTGAGGGCCAAACCAAGACTCTTGCGGATGCTAGTAGACTACTAGGATCTAGACTTAGAGTCCTTCCATATCGACAGGATGTCCCTCACTATATAGGTGGAAGACATATATTTCATTACTGGATTGTCTTGACGGGGAGAGGTGGTGAACCTATGCTCTCGTGGGCCTGGAGGTGGCCTCACAATTGATGAGTACATTGTAGCATACTATTTTATAGACACGAAAAATTTTGGGATTCAAATCCTAACAAATTCCATCCAGGTACTAGGACTAAAGGCCATACTATTGGCACTCGGTAGGATAGCTGGTCTAGCATCACTCCACCAGGCCTCTCGGCCATTGATGTTCTATGCAGTGGAGTGCATGAGACCCATAGTGTAGGACTGTAGCACTACACTATTGAGTAACATGAAGCGGTAGCTCAGTGACTGCAAGATGGGTAGGGTGCAAAACTTTGGTTTAAACAGCATACTGAGCATGTTCTTCTTTGAGTGTGTATAGGGGCTAAGCCCTAGAGTTGACATTCCTCCCCACAGGGTTCGAGATAGGGTGTCTATGCATAGATTGGGCAGAGCTATAAGGGTGTCTAACCCGTACCTATCTAACTTCTTTCCATGGTGGCGGTGGTAGATTGTTGCCATCGATGATTATCCCTATGCGGGAATAGATTTTCAGGGAGATCCTGATATGTCCCTATCACCAGGAGCACCATACGGTGATATAGGCAACGAATCCCAAATGATATTTTTAATTTTTTTTTAATTATTAATTTTTTTATGTGTTTTTTGATATATTGACTCAAAAGACATGTTTTGGTGTGACGACACATAGTGACAATCTGTCATGTGTATGCAGATGTGGCCTGACGGTTTTCCTCATCATAGACGGAGGGGAAGAGGATATGATATCATGGGCATGGATGCAGAGAAGATGTGACAAATAATCCACACAAACTTTGTATGCTTGACACACAGGGTACCCATGGCGCAAGTCGAGGACTTTCCTGAGGCCATGCAGCATCAGGTGGTTGGTGTACCATGAGCATGGTTTCGGTTATTCCAATGAATAGCTAGAGCTATGGTGTGCTACCATGATCAGAACCTGCCTCCTCCTCCACAGGCTTAGAGACTTGAGAGTGCTTCATTTTTGTACTACCATGTATTATTTTTTGGTGGCTCATAAGCCCCATTTTTGTATTATGACACTTATGTATTATGACGTCACATTTTGGAAGTTTTAATGAATTTTTTTTATGATGATCAATTTTATTTATTTACATGTGTGTAAAAATGTATGTTTGTGATATGCTTATGG
The DNA here is from genome assembly GCA_001517045.1 of Pseudotsuga menziesii. NCBI lineage: Eukaryota > Viridiplantae > Streptophyta > Pinopsida > Pinales > Pinaceae > Pseudotsuga > Pseudotsuga menziesii. The sequence goes on from LPNX010313916.1 coordinate 190,145, forward strand.
TCTATGAAACAAATGCCAATCTAACACATAGTTAGCATATGAGTCAACAACTTGATTAATTCTTTTTGGAACATGTATGTATGTTATGTTGTCAAAGTTCCATTCTAACAATCTCACACGTAAGAATCTTCATAATAATGTCAAATCCCTAATACGATACAAGCCATTAAGCTATGACACTACTAACTATGAATCAAGATGTACCTCAATAGAGAGAACACCATGTGAAATGGAATCCCGCAATAGCTAGATAATGACACTATACTCAACAAAATTGTTCAAAGAAGGCCATAAACCTATGCCTCCTAAAGACAATACCTGACTCATAGGAGTATAAATCACCCAAGCATCAGAGGATGAGTGTTGAGTGTCATGGCTAGCACCATCAGCAAATCCTATGTAAGTGGAAGACTCCATTGACATCTCCCATAAGAAACAAAAGCTAATCAACAAACCCGGCAACCATAAGAAAACCTAACTATGAAAAAAACTATACAATAATATACAATAATCAGCCCTAGATGAAGGTCATGCATAGTGTTTTTTAAGATAGAGCCCATTTCTAGGATCCACCAAGGCTGTTCATTCATAATCCACCAGCTCATAGGCGCCCTTCTCTAACCTACATTTGACTACATAAAGACCATGCCACATGGGATTAAGCTTCCCTGCCCCCAAGGGTTCTTTATCTTGATCCCATAAAAGGACCAAATGGCCTTCACTAAACTTTCTTGGACAAACAGACTTATTATATTGGACCTTAACGTGATGCTTATTTACTTCTAGAGCCACTAAGGCATCTCAGTGCTACTGATCAAGCTGCTCTAAGTAGACCAAACGTTCCTCAAATGTGGAAGTGTCTAGTAAAATCTCTATAGCTAGCTTCAATGAATGGATTTCGCATTCAACCAGCAAGACACACTCCACTCCATGTATGAGCTGATATGGAGAAAAATTGGTGGCAATATTAACCACGGTCCTATAGGCCAACAAAGTAGGATATAACATGATATGCCAATTTGTCTTGCTTTGTTCAATGGTTTGTTGGATAATGGACTTAAGTGATTTGTTCACTGCTTCAACTTGTCCATTCACCTGAGGATAATAAGAACAGGAGTGCTCCTGCCTATACCCTAACTTTGAGGCCAACTCTTCCATCATTCTATTCTGAAAGTGCCTACCATGGTAAGTGAAAATATCTTTCGGAATGCCAAACCAAGTAGTAATTTGGTTGAATATGAAATGCACATCTGTCTCACCATCGGATATAACTATGGGCATAGCCTCAGCCCATTTCATGAAATAATCAACAGCTACTATAATATGATGATGCCCCCCAGATAAAGCTGGGTTGCAATCCATGAAGTCAAGCTCCCACTTGGTGAAGGTACCGGTGGCGATAATTAGATGTAACAGGGCAGTATGTGAGTACATATTGCATGTAAACACCTGGAAAGGGTGACACTTCTTGACCACGTTGACACAATATTTGAAGATCGATGGCCAAAAATATCCCGCTCTTAAGATTTTTTGGGCTGTAGAAATCCCAGATAAATGACCACCACAGGCCCCTCTGTGGAAATCATTAATCACAACCTTAGTGTCTTCATAGGTTAAACAATCATGTAAAATGGAATCTACCCCATGGTAGTACAAAGTGTTATCCACTATAAGGTAGTTCTTAGATACGTGACGTAACCGTCGTCACTCATCTCATGAAAGGTGAGTAGGGACCTTGAATGTTTGTAAATATATGATGATATCCCCATACCATGGATCCAAAGTTGAGATAAGTAAAATATGCTCATCGACAAATGTATCCTCATAAATCTCCCCCTCCTCCTCACTTGCGAAATCAGAAATGAGCTTCGAAAAAATCTACGATTTCTTTGATTTCTCTGAAACAAACTCGAGATCGAATTATTGAAAAATAAGAATCCACTTATTATGATTTCCCTCGATCATCCTTCCAGTGAGGATGAACTAAAATGGATTGACATGAGCTACCACCAAGGTATGCCGAAAAAGAATGTAGTGTCTCAATCTCTAAACTGTATGAACGGTGGCTAAGGAAAGTTTATCCACATGAGAATAACATATTTATACATCTATAAGGTTTCGACTCAAATAATATATGACATGCTCATGGAGCTCCTCATCCTCTTGAACCAAAACCATACCAATCGCCTCCATGGACATTGACACATAAATCAAAAAGTCATAGCTATAGTCGGGTGGACTAAGCAAGGGGGTTGATGCTAAGGCTTGCTTAAGAGCATCAAAGGACTCCTAGGCTCACTCATCCCAGCAAAAGGTAGTGTCCTTCTTTAAAAGATGCATAAATCCTTTAGTCAAATCGGCAAAGTTAACCATGAATCTCTGTAAGAAATTTTCCAAGCCTTCCAAACATTGAATATGTCTAATATCTCACGGGGGAGACAATTGAAGTATTGCCTCAACCTTTAAGGGATTGACTCTTATACCCTCCTTGGAAACAATGAACCCTAGCAAGTGACCAGACTTCATGCAAAATATGCACTTATGAGGATTTAACCTAACCATGTAATGACGGCATCTTTCAAATACTAATCTCAAATAGTAGGGATGACGCACTCTTAGCCGAGAATGACCGACAAGGTCATCTAAAAATACTTCAATAATTAATTTGAGATCGTGAAAAACCAAGGTCATGGCCTGCTAAAATGTGGCTTCGATGGTTTTAAGATCGAAAGGCATCTTCCGAAACACAAGCATACCGCAAGGACAAATAAATGCAGTTTTGTGTTGATCCCTGGGTTTGATCTGAATTTGATTATAGCCAAAAAAGCCGTCCATAAAGGAAAATACCTCGTGTCTTCCACACTCATCCAAAATTTGATCAATAAATGGTGTGGGAAAATTATCGTTAGGACAAGCACGATTTAAATCACGGAAATCAGTGCATATACGAATCATTCCCTGATTCTTATCAACTGGAATGGGGTTTGAAACCCACTCCATTAAGGGAATGGGATAGATAAAAATCAATTTTTAATAGCTTCTCTATCTCAGCCTTAATCATGGGTGTTTTTCTAGGATTCACCACATGCAAACATTGTCAAATGGGCTTCGCATTCAGATAGGTATTAATTTCATGTTCAACAATACGAGGGTCGATAAGTGGCATTTCCTCATATGAACAAGAAAATATGTCAGAAAACTCTTTGAACAGCTTGGTATACTCCTTAATCTCATCAATGAAACAATCCACCCTGATGTAGAAATTCTCAATTTTGTCAGGATCATGAGAGATATTGATAGGAATAGTAGGTGATCTATTCGCCATGTTCCCATCAGCCATTTGACTAGGAGAGCTTAATGGAACCACAGGACTACCAATTTTCTTGCTAAGAACCTCCCTAAAGTCCTCATGCTCCAAATGATCAAGCTCGAGAAGAAAATAGGATCTATGATGTAACTCTTCCCAAGGTGGCTAAACCCCAAACATGGCCTCAATAATAGCTTCATCTAATGGAAAAACACTATCAAGGAAATCATGTGTGTGAGAGGACTCATCTGCCCATGTAGGCAGCACATACAGGTCCTCCTCCTCTATTTGCGAAGAGGAAGGACTAGGCTCTGCAACACAATCAAAATTCGCTTGATATGCTATCATTGCTGTAAGCAACAACACATCCATTTCGATAGGTCCATTCGAAGGACTCGGTGAAGGAAGAATCCAAGGATCTTCCATATGGGTATTGCGAAAAGACACTGAATTCAATGAAGATGAAGCCCCACTGAAACTACATCTGATCATAAGAATGGGTATAGGACAACTAAAGGTCTCCATAAGGGATGGATACATACCTACACCCACACTCCCAATTGTCGATTGAGAATGATCGATAATATGGATAGAAGCTCCCGATGATGCTTTAACTGTTCATGTATTTGTAACTTTGGAATGTATTCATCTATGTATCTTATGTACTGTAACCCAATGTTTATTTTGAGATGTATCTATAATATAATTGATTCATGTTGTCATTCCCCGATGTTTCGATCGGGAGGATCAATAATGTAAACAAGTCATGTCAAGTCATTGTGGGTAACCCTCCAATTGTCTAAGGGTTAAAGTCCCTGCAGTTTCGGGGCACTAGGGTTATTAGACTCTCCTAGTAGAGGTCGGACCTAGTAGGTTGTTAGTCATGCTAGGATTAGTATAAATAGAGAGCTGGACTCTCTATTTAGCACACATCACAAACACACTCAAGTGTAGCGCATATTTGAGGAAGGAGAAGACACCGGGGCTAGATAAGAAGAAGGTTACTGCTGTCGGGAGATCACTTACTGTTTTGGGATTTTACTATTTTGGTGTTGATTCTATATATGAGGAAGTTATGGGGTTTTCTCCATTTATGCTTTCCCCGAGGAATAACACTGTGTTCATTGTCTCTTGTGTTTGATTGCTGTACTTGTTATTCTCTGAGTTAAAGATACTAATAATGCTACCTTAATGTTGAAAAACTAACATGGTATCAGAGCTGACCTAAGAAGAAGACACTGTGTACCTGTGGAAACTAGGGCTTCCTATTTTGTGGATCTATCTCCATAAATTTTCAGCAAACGTAGGGTGGAATAACTCTCCTCCCTAGGGCGCATCTTTCTGTTGAAGTAGAATCCAATTCTGGGGTTTTTCAATTTTGGACCCAACAGTGTTGCAGGAAATTAGGGCTTTTCACAGAAGAGGAATTTTTTAGTGAACCCTAATTTCCTCCCCAAAATCAAAGTTAGGGATAAATTTCAAGGGATTTGGGTGGATAGAACTCCGGAAAAGTAAAACCCTAATTTTCTCCTGATCTAGTACTGGGGGATTTCAGCTCCAAATCCAAATCTGACATATTGACCTGGTAAGATATAAATCGTTTGTATTTCCATTTGAGGTTCTCAATTTTATATGTCTCATCATACCAAGATTTATGAAAATCTTGAGGGATCTAATAACTTCCGATCCTGGAAGTATAGGATCTCCCTGGTCTTGGAAGAAAATGAGTTGGATTCCTACATCCATGAGGAGATTCCAGTTCCAAAGGGAGATGAGGAAAATGCCTTGCACATGAAGAATTTGGTTATGGAAAATAGAATCATTGTTGATTCTATCAAGGATCACCTTATCCCACATGTGTCCTCTCTCAAGACACCTAAAGCTATGTTTGATGCCCTAACCAAATTGTTTGAAGGGAAGAACATAAACTGAAAGATGACCTTGAGGAACCAACTAAAGAATGTGAAGATTCATAATGAAAAGACCATCCAGTATTACATCACAAGGGTTTCTTAGATCAAGGAATAATTAGAAGTTGTAGATGAAGAAGTGGAGAATGCAGAAATTGTGATGACAACACTGAATGACCTTCCTAGGTCATGGGATTCATTCATCCAAGGAATCTGTGCCAGAAAGAAGTTAGTCAAATTCAGCAGACTATGGGAAGAATGTTCTCAAGAAGAAGCTCGGATAGCAGCTCGAGATAAGAAGATGGGAAGTGAAGATCAAGCTCTCACAGTTCACTCCAAGAAAGGTAGAAGAAGATCTCATCACTCCAAAGGTAAGGATCCTCATCATAGAGATAAAAGTAGAAGGGACCTATCTAAAATGAGATGTTATACATGTGATGAAAGAGCACACTTTGCAAAAGACTATCCTAAGAACAAGGTTCACTCTCACAAGAATAAGGGGAACAAGAAAAGACATCATGTTCATGCTGCAGAGGATGATGACCCATCCAAGAAAAGAACCAGATATGAAAGTGAAAGTTATTCCAGTGAAGATGAATATGTTTTCATTTCCACTCTTACAAGAAACATTACTCATGGAAGCACTGATTGGCTTATAGATAGTAGGGCTTCCAAACATATGACAAGATTCAAGGAATCTTTTGTGAAACTTTCAGAACATGAATCACCTCACAAGGTGAAGCTAAGAGATGACTACTAGTATCCAATAAAAGGTGTTGGAGTAGAGCCCTGCAGCTATAGGAAAAGCCACCATTTTGGCGGATAGACAGTTTGGTGAAGATGAAGAGATAAGGTAAAGATACGATGCTGTAGCATGTTTTTAGCTGCAGAGCAGAGCCAGAAACTATGACTACAGGGGCAGAGAAGTCAAAGAAGACAACAGTACCTGAGTGACTGAGAAGAGAGAGCTCACCCACTGCATTGAAGGCAGTGGTGGAAGACAGGAGGGCTCAGCTACCCTCATAAAGGAAAAGGAGAAACGAGGCCGAGGTATGGAAGACGAAGGACAGAATGGGAAGCGGTGCACAGTACCCATGGTCAGCACCGAGAAGCATGGAATACTGCAGAGAGTTGTGGTGTGATGAAATGCGGCTACCCCAAGTACAGATATGCCGACTGTCACTAGTTAGGTTTTTGGGTTACTGTTGGGACAGGCCCACAGTGTTGTAATGGAGAGACCTTTGGGCCACCTATAAAGGGATGTATTTTGTATTGTAAAAGGTTAGCTAGTTAGCCATTGAGTTTGTTAGCTCACAGTTACCTTGTATTGTAATAGAGTTGAGCTATAGTTCTATATTCAGTCTGTAGTATCCTACTGTAACCAGCAGTTGGCTCATAGAGCTTGTATGAACAATCTGCAGAGATTGGCAAAGAGAGAGAGAGAGAGAGAGAGAGAGAGAGAGAGAGAGAATATTGTAAGAAGGAAATATAGAGAAAGAGAAGAGATCTAGGAGAGAAGGGCTCCATGCAATGAGTGCGGAGTTACCCAGAAGATCTCTAGCTACATATGTGGTGCAGCAGAACTGTGTACTCTCTCAAGATATAATAAAAAATAGTTCTGTGGACGTAGCTTCTACCCTGGAAGTGAACCACATAAAATCAGAGTGTTATGTGAGTGATTCATGTGATTGTGTTTGCTTGTTGTATTTGTCACTCATTACATGAACATTGCTTACAGTTAAATGTATGTATGTGTTATTTAGTTCACAACATTATAGAAGGATAAATGCATGTTGAAGTCTTTAAGTATTATGTATAAGAGTTTGTCTATGTTTTACTCAAGACAGTTAAGAGTCACAATGTAAAGCGGCCTTGTATGTTGAGTCCTGTAAGTTGAACACAAGTAACGCTAAGTATGCTGAGTCGCAGCGGTAGGATATCGCAGGGAAGCGATATCACACCATCAGAGGAGTTGTGGTGCGTGGTACTGTAGGTTGAGGATCGAGCGTAGGAGAGGGTTACGTGTTTCCCAGGATGTGGTGATGCGATAAGGGCTAGAGTCATCATCAGTAGAGGAAGCTGTGCATCGTAGAGAGAGACCTCGCAGGTTAAGAAGAACCGCGAGATGCCCATAGGATGCAATAGAACCTGGTTGAAGACACTTGAGTATTTGGCCAACCCATTAGAATCACTTTGGGTGAGACTTCAGGCCGCTCCGTGGTCTGTCGTCGAAAGGGCCAGTGAGCTAGGGGTATTGTTGGTACATTAAAGTAAACCCAGGTCTTCCCATAGCGACCAACAAATGGTTCCATTGCTAGTTTTGAAAAAACTGAGCACTGATGTTCTATTGGCATCCTACTAGAGACGAACTCAACCAGTGGGTTGGGTCTAACAAGAAAGAGTTTTCCGAACACGAGAACAAGAGTCCTAGACTGAGTACAGAGGACTGGTTACAAAAACATATCTTTACAGACATGCATACAATATTTTTTGCGACCTATGGAAACGAGCTTTATGACTGGTTATCAAAGTTGACTGATAAGAACATATTCAAGAAGAAAAGAAACATTGTCTAGACACAGAAGCTGATTCAGACCATGAAGAACCTTGCTAATCCCATGACAAGGACAATAGACTTCTGGCTTGCGAGTGTGCTAGAAGGATTCATCACAGAGTTTGCAGTTGAACAGAGAAAAAGCTTCAGTGAGGCTGAGCGGTAATTCTTCAAAGGATATCGTGGTAAGTACCTAAAATATTTAAACTTGTCCATTAAGATGTTATTACATGAAAAAGGAGTAATGGATATGGTTTCAGATCAATAAGTTAACAAACTGTCATGTCACAAGAGTTTGAGAGTGATTTCAATGACATTGGGCATACACGTAGTGGAAAGAAATACAAAGTAGATTTAAGATCTCCCATATTTGAAGACAGTTCAGATAGTACTAGATAGAAGAGTCATAGCCATACAGACATAACAGAAGGGGGTATCCCTTACCACCCTTATACCCCACAGAAATAGATTGGGGCTTAGAACAATCCCATAGGAACTCCATCTAGTATCTCCCAGACAGTACATAATACCGCTACATCACCTCCACCTACACCACCGAGTGGTAGTAACACAACAAATCAACATCCACCATGTAGAAATAGAATGGGGGATGACATGAAGCTACCTATATTTAAGGGTACAGGGGCAGAGGACCCAGAGCAGCATTGGTTTCTATGTGAAGCCATGTGGACCAATAAAACAATCCATGATGACAATATTAAACTTGTACATTTGGTCACCACACTAAGAGAATGAGCCTTAACATGGTATATGAAGTATACCTCAGCGATACCTACAACACTTGCTCAGGTCAGGACCGACATGATTAAAGAGTTTAAGAAACCTAAGTCTAAGTCACAGTGCATTACAGAGCTCAAAGACATCAAACAGTTACCTACAGAGTTAGTGTGGGACTTTGATAAAAAATTCAAAGCCCTTATAGACCAAGTCAGCTTTGAGTTTGCGCCAGAGAAGCATAAGGAATGGTTTATTGTAGCCCTACTCCCTCACATCATACTACCATTAATGCAGCAGAAACTCCAGACGTAGGATGACACGTTGGAGATGGCGATGAAACTAGAGGCTTCACCTCTATCTGAGACCAGTACAGGTATGACAAACCTGCAAAACCAGTTGGAAAATCTCACGTTACAGATGCATGAGATTAGAAAAGGAAAATAGGTTGTGCAAGACATATGGTGCATAAAATGTAAAGCACAAGGCCATACTAAATACAACAGTCTAGTCTTTGTAGAATATCTAGAAACTGGGGCTCCTAACCCCTAACCACAGACCCACGGGATGTGGTGTGAAATATGCAAAACAAGAGGACACCTACCTCAGCAATGCCCTCTACTTCAGAAGTACGTGCAGAGACCTAAGAACTTATACTGTGTCTTCTATAAGTCCGTAGGCCATGATGAACATGATTTCTAGGCCTATGATCTCATGGTCAGGAGCAAGCAAGACTTGTACAGAGTCCAATCAGAAACATAGGGTCCAACAGCAGGACCATAGCATGATCCGGCTCATGTTGGCCGTGGAGGAGGATTCAGACGACAAGGACGTGGAGGAGGCTTTGGCCATGGTGAAGGCTTTGGTCGTGGTCATGGACCAGTTACTTGTTACAACTATGGAGTTGTAGGACATTATGCTAGGGATTGCCAGAGCCCTTCTACCACATGTAACTATTGCAAATCTTACGATCACTCTATAGAAGAATGTCCTACCTTGATAGCCAAGATCAGAGAACCTAAGCCAGCAGTACACCAGAACATCCAGCTTATTGCTGCTGAGCAGAAACAGCCAGAACCAAGAGTCAACATTGTGACTCATAGTGGTGCTTCCACCAATGGGACATCGTAGGATAGTGAAAAGAACATAAGACCAGAGTGGGTGCACAAAGCTACTAATAAATCAACACCACTCGACCTGCAAAAGAATAAAGAAATATTTTAGGAAGCTAAAACTTTCTTTGATGACCCTATGCAATTAGGATCATAGGTATCGTCGTCTAGAGGTGTACTGCAGCAAGCACCTTGTGGTGTTAGCCCTGTACAGATATCCCAGGCTACCACATCGAGCGCTTGCGACGAGGACAAGTTGGCAGGAAGTGTACAATCCTTCCTGTGGAGTTGTTTGAAACTTGTGAGAAATGAGCAAGCTATCAGAGAACTTCAGCGCATCATAGATCAATGTCAACCATCTTCTTCCATGAGCAGTGCACATCGTGCTGTTGATAATATTATGGGACATACAAGAACATGAAGAGAGATGCGACTCACAGCACAGGTTGGATAATTTGAAATGGATGAGGTGATCCTAGATCTAGGATTAGAGGTAAATGTTCTGACTAAGCAGACATGGGAACAGATGCGTAGCCCTAAGTTAGTTAGATCGCCTATCCATCTAAGATTAGCTAATTAGCAGTGGGTATCACCCCTAGGTCGATTACCACAGGTGCCAATTGACATTGACGGAGTTCGCAGCTCTGCGGAATTTGAAGTTATAGAAATCATTGACGATAGTAGACCATATCCAGCTCTACTAGGTATTGATTAGGCAATCGATAACATGGCTGTTATCGACTTAAAGAGAAGACAAATGACCTTTGAGGACACGCAGATCTGGGTCATAGCACCGTTAGATCCTCTTCAGGGTCCTAGATACATTGAACCTATCTGAGTAGAGGAAGAGGCACGTAACATGGAGAGTCTCTATCAGATGACTGTGAACCAGAGAGACTACATCAATCCAACTGTAGAAGGAAACATTAGTTGGCGATGCGATAGCTCATGCGCATCGGATTCGGATGTTGGTCTAGAGAACTGGTAGAATAGACTTTACGAAGTCTCATCTCGTATATGTGCGTACATGACTAAGTCACTACGATGGATTGGTGCAGAGGTCAACGAGATTCCATCATTTCATGGTCTAACAGATATCCAGGACTTTCTCACGTAGTTTGAAAAAAAATTCCTCACGAGCAGAGGATCGCAGCTATGGACCTTGCAGTATGAGCCACACTTGCAAGATGGTGGTATGCACATAAAGAGAATATCGCATCATGGGATGATATTAAGAGATTGATGGCGATCAAATTCTCTACTGACAGAGAGTATGTCCAGTAGAGACACATAGGAGAAAGTGACCCCAGGTCACATATTTAGACATGTGAACGGAATTGGTTGGACATTCTCAAGGATGAATGGGTTCACCGATTCATTCACACTTTGGATAAAGTTCCAAGTAACTGGTACATAGAGACTGAATTGCGCAAGGGAATGACTACATGGCCACTTATGATAGATAGCTTTCTACTCATCTTCGCTTTTGAATCTGAGTATCCAAGTGTTGATCAGGCCCTAGATGTAATAAAGATTAAGATATTTGAGGATTGTACCCTATCAGTGTCAACTCAAATTGAGTGGGCCATCCAGTTAGAAGAGGCACTAGAGTGTTATAACTTTGTATCAGAACCAGAGGAGGAGAATGAGGATCCTCGTAACATCAACATTTTGGAGTCAGAGGGGACTCGCGATGTTGATGGATCGAAGCTATAGATTCCAGCAATCACAGAACCGATCAAGATTAAACATATCAATATTGGCACAGACACAGAACCAAAGTTTGCCTCTATTGGAGACTATTGGAATGATGAAACAGTCAGACAGATTGCAGACTTGCTACATGACTATCAGGGCCTATTTCCCACCAAGTTCACAGAGATGAAGGGAATAGTCGGAGACTTGGGAGTAATGAGGATACCATTGAAAGAAGATGCTAGACTAGTTAAGCAGCGTCCATATAGATTAAATCCGCGCTATAAAGAAAAAGTTAAGGATGAGATCGATAAAATGCTAGCGGTAGGAATCATCGAGCCCATGGAAGAAAGCGAATGGGTTAGTCCCATGGTCATGCAAGAAAAGAAAACCAAAGGAGACATTAGGATATGTGTCGACTTGTGTAAACTCAACGATGCATCGCTTCATGATCCATTTCCAACACCTTTCACTGATGAAGTGCTAGACAATGTGGGAGAACAGGAGGTCTACTCCTTCATTGATGGATTTTTATCCAATCACCAGATCAGAATCCACCCAGAAGATCAACATAAGACCACTTTTGCGACCGCATGGGGCTCATTCCAGTATATGGTAATGCCCTTTGGTCTTAAGAATGCACCAGCTATCTTTTCTAGAGTAGTAGTTTCTATGTTTAAAGAGTACATCCATAAATTCTTAGAAGTTTATTTTGATGATTGGACTATATTTGGATTAATCGACAAGCACATAGGATATTTAAGACTGATGTTAGAGAAATGTAGGCAGTACCATATTTCTCTAAACTTGAAAAAATGTATATTCTGTGCGCCATTTGGTATTTTGTTGGGTCACATTGTTTGTAGGCAAGGATTGATGGTAGATCCCACAAAGATTACCATCATTGTAAATATTCCAGCACCCAACTCAGTCAAACAATTGAGGACAATACTTGGTCATACTGGGTACTACAGAAAATTCATCAAGGGATACGCAAATATTACAACACCGATGGAAAAAATGTTAAAGAAAGATATAAAATTCCTATGGAATGAGGAATGTTAGGAGAGTCTAGACACATTTAAAGAGAATATGGTTACAACACCCATCTTAGTATTTCCAGATAGACCAAGCCATTTCATGTACATGTGGATGCATCTGGCATCGCACTAGGGATTGTTTTAATGCAACCAGGAGAAGGAGGTATTGTTCATCCTATCGCATACTCAAGCAGAAAGCTATTGACGGTAGAAAAAAACTACACCACTATAGAAAGAGAAGGCTTAGCTATGGTGTACATGCTACAGAAGTTCAGGCACTACATGTTGGGTGCCTCGTTCAAGATGTTTACTGACCATTCCGCTTTGAAGTACTTGGTCAATAAGCCAGTGTTAGGGGGAAGAATATACAGATGGTTACTCCTATTCCAGGAGTATGATTTTGAAATTATTGTCAAAATAGGAAGATTGAACGCTGGACCTAATCATCTGTCATGGATAGAATCAGGAGAAGAGCCAAGTAACTTAGAGGACAACTTGCCCGATGCACAGTTGTTTTCTATTCAGATCACAGACGAGTACTATGCTGATATTATTCACGTTCTCACTACAGGAGGGGTACCTGATGGGTTTACCAAGCATCAAAAGAGGCAGTTGGTTGTTAAAGCAGTAGACTTCACCCTAATCATGGGATAGTTATACAAGTTAGGTCCAGATGAAGTCCTGTGCAGATGTGTGATGCCGCATGAAAAATAGGCCATTATCAGAGAAGCATATTCCGGTACCGCAGGAGGTCATTTCGTAGGAAAGACAACTACGCAGAAAATCCTGACTGCAGGATTATGGTTTCCTACTTTACATAAAGATACTAAGGAATTTTGCAGATGTTGCGATATCTGCCAAAGGGTAGGAAAACCTTCGCGGAGAGACGAAATTCCGCTGCGGCCGTAGATTACGCTGCGTGCATTTGACAAGTGGGCTATAGACTTTGTGGGTCCTATCAACCCACCAAGAAAATGAACTGGTGTGAGATACATCATCATAGGAACAGAATACCTCACTAGATGGGAGGAGGCTAAAGCAGTAAGGAATTGTGATGCTGCTACAGCTGCACAATTCCTCTTTGAGAACATTATCAGTAGATTTGGATGTCCAGTAATTTTGATGAGCGATCAAGGCACACACTTCTTGAACCGCACCATTGGGGTCTTGACGGAATAATTCCAGATACAGCACCATAAGAGCACTCCCTACCACCCACAAGCTAATGGTATGGTGGAGTCCTTTAACAAGATTCTAGAAAATTCTCTTACTAAGATCTACAACAGCCAAAGAAACGATTGGCACCTCAGGGTTAATGCTGTGTTATGGGTGTATAGGATGACATGTAAGAAACTTACAGGACATACACCTTTCATATTGGTGTATGGACAAGAGGCTATTATGCCTATGGAGTATATTCTTCCTAGTCTAAGAATTGCTCAGATCACCGGGATAGCTGATACTGACACGGTGCATGAAAGGCTAGCGCAGCTGCTTGCCTTAGAGGAAGACAAATTCATCGCTGGATTCAATATGAAAGTGCAGAAGGAACGAGAAAAAGCTTGGCATGACAGACACATTAAGAGTAAGACTCTTTAGATCGGAGACCTAATACTCTTCTATGACAGTAAATTTATTAAGTTTCTAGGGAAGTTCAAGACGCATTGGTTGGGGCCATATCAAATACAGTAAGTTACAGAGGGAGGAGCCGTTCAGCTCAGCAAACTGAATGGGGAGCTTCTTCCCACATTGATTAATGGCAGTAAGCTTAAGCTTTACAGTGCTAGCCACTCCATACCCCAGCCTTAACTCAGACATTTATGAGGGTGCAGATGTCTAGTGTAGTTGAAAGGAGGCATCGCACTGAGAATTAGTCTACACCGGCAGGTATTATAAGTATAAGGAATCGCATAAGGACGGTTCATTTTGCGCAAGACATTAAGCGGCTTATGGAAAAGAAGAAGAAAAACTGTTTAAAGTTTGTTTTGAGCAGGTGATGTGGTGGTGCATCGTAGCGACATGATGTTTATCCGTGCCACATATCCAGTTTTGAAAAATGACAGAGGGCCAGTCAAGTCGCCTTCTAATAGGTAGTTAATGAAGAAATGACTAGTATACCTTGCCGTAGATTTGGCAGTAGCATATTAAATTTTCCAGATTTAGTAAATCTTCGACGAGACTGGCGCCTGCACACACAGCGTTCGAGGGAAATTTGATCAGATTTCAGAATTTAATGAGGATTGAAATGACAGGTGTGGTCTCGTCCATGCATTAATACCACCGATGGGTTCAACATAGATGATCATTGCGTCTGGCATTATAGCCTTCAACATAAAAGTAGAGATCATTCATTCAGGACGGTTACTTTTGCGAGAGCCGAGAGCTATAGAGTAAACTGTTAAGTGTTCCCTGTGCAGAGCTAATTCTGTTACAGAGTGCTGCAATTTCCCTATTTCATAGCCATTACCAATCCAAAGTATTCCACCAAGTGGGTTATGTCCAAGGAGGAACCTATAGAAGCAATTTTGGAAAGGTTTGAGCGTGGATGCCTTGTGTCTGCTATGGAGACACCACCCAGGAGTATGAAACCAGGTTCATCACAGGTCAGACACCTGCCAAGGATGCGGAGACAATCTCAACTAATAGAAGAATCTAGTCCGGAGCTGGAGGAAGCAGTTCATAGCGCACCAGACTACATTGTACCATGAGTTGAAGGCGCACCAGAGGTAAACATTCCCAAGAGTGGTAAGTTTCCTATTCCTATACCATCGATTGATTCTCGAGTAAAGGAATACGAAGATCTATTAGGATATGCCGCTATTGTTAAATTTGTAGATTATAAACTTGGATATAGTAAGACATATCCTCAGTTCCGGCCAGATCAGTATCTTACGATTCAGAAGAACCCAAGGACAGGTGCCGATGAATATGTTCCTATGGAACATGTCTAGGTTCTTGAGCGGTCAAGTCTGCTCAATTTGTTGAGAATACCCCATTTTGGATGAGGCGTAGAGGTTAATTCCATGGTGCTCATCGTACTTTCTTGTGTACATGGAGGTTACCTTTGGTTAGGTAATGAGGTTGACCTGAACGTCGACCTGATACATCGCATCACCGGGCTATCCAAGACTGGTAAGGACCCTAAGATACATATAACATGAAATACCAAGGATTCCAAGCTACCATCAGCCCTAGTCGCCAAGTATAAGCTACAGAGAGGAGGTCAGGATTATGACCTCATAGCAATTGCAGATGATACACTCAAATTTACAGCCAGTCTGCTTACAGGCAGACTGTTAACCAAGGTTCGCCCAAAGGAAGTCATAGGATTAGTATTCACCTTGCCATACAAGTTGCAGAAGGTGGACAGTTCAATTGGTCTTTATTTTTGTTAAATATTTTTTAGCAAGATTGTTTGACATCCCAGGATGAGGCAAGCCACCCCTTCCATTTCTTGTGGTTGCTTATACTATGTGCATTCATTGGGTGGAAGGAGCCGCCCCATACCCAGTTTCGACAGCTAGCAAGTGGCGAGCCCAGAGGCACGCGCTATACCAACTTATGGGAGAGCACCAACCCAGCTAAGAAAAAGATCAATATGATAGTATTCTATGAATACTATAAACTGTTGAAGAAAATCGACCAAGAGATGCCGTAGATCAGCATGGAGACTGTGGACATATATGATAACCAACTTGATTTTATGGGAGACCGCCATAGAATCTACCTACGGACAAAAAGGTCTAAAAGGGATGATTGGGCTAATGGTTCATTCAGAATGACAGCGTAGGATGTCGTAGATGTCATCAAAGACTTTGATGAAGACTAGAAACAAGCATTAGAGGATACCACACCACTACCATCAGGTACCGCACAAACAAATACATTGGACAAAGGCAAAGACAAAGTGGGCTCCCAGACACAAGATACAGCAGAAGTGCCACTACTAGGAGAAAAGAGAAAACATCCACAACAAGCGCCACTAGAGGCACAGATGACAAAGGATGGAGAAGAAGAGACACCAGAGGCACAGAAGAAGAAAAAGCACAAAGCCACAAAACTACCTTTGAATACTGCATTGATAGAGGATGACTATGAAATCATGGCACCGAGAATGCATGACACGTTGAAGGAACCATTTGAGGCGATATAGACATCACAGGAAAAGATACACAGCGTGGTAGAAAAGTAGCTTCTAGAGCTAAAAGCAATTACTAAGAAGACTACCAGGATACAGGTTCTTCCAGAAAAGGTGACAGCAGCAGGAAGCTCAACACAGATGATTTCCCGCCAGGAAATATTGACAAAGGATCGTATCAATATAGTATTGATACCACCAGGGAGCATTCGATTCCCTGCTTCAATGATGGACATACAGATACAGATTAGGCAACCTATCAAGGTTAACCTCATAGAGTTTCACATTGATCAGTTATAGATGATCCAGCAGTAGCTAAGCGCAGAGCTCAGGGATAGAGAGCTGACGACTTATAAACAAAACACACAGCTGAAACAAAAGAATGTAGCACTTGCCACCATCTTTCAGAAAAAGGAAGACGAGTTAAGAACATATGAAGAAAGAGAATAGGATTGATCTCAAGTCCTACATAGCATCGCATTGGAGTTACCCCAATGTAATATTGAGTTTTCCTTGCCTCTCCCACAGAAGGTAAGAAGAGTTGCAGACAGAGCAAAGGATCTGGAAGAAATAGTGACCAGGATGGAAGAAATAGTGGCCAAGATGGAGGAATACCACAGAGCACAGATTGCTGAGCTTGAGGCTCGAGCACCAGACACCCCGCAGGCAAACAAGGAAGCAAGAGTAGAGGCCTTTTGACTCACTTCCGCATAGATGAAATCTCGCATAGACAATGCACTGTCAGTGCTAGCCGATGCGACGAACACATGGTCAGAGCTAGATGAGCCTCTCAAGAAAGTATAAATCCAGCAAAGTATTCAGCAGATAGAGAATAGCACAGCAGCAATGAAGGAATAAATTAAGAGCTTAGCAGCTCTTCCGAAGATGGGAAAGATGACAGAGATGAACCACTTGCAGCAGGAAGCACAGCGGTTGAGAGCAAAGGAGATACAAATCAATGACCTGCTTCAACCATATCAAGAACAAATCACAGAGATAGTCGATGCGGTTAAGCAGAAAGTTAGGGAGTTCACTACCACCAAAAAGTAAATTGATGCAACCAAAGACTCCAGTATTAGTCAAGCTATACTTGACTCGGCACAAGAGCGTGTCGCAGCTATGCAGAACGAAGTTGTAGGACTTCACGATAAATTTAAGTAGACTTCGCAGGAAGCCAAGGAGAAGCTACAATAGGAGAAGCCTACCGGTAGTGGCTTGAGGATGAGCCACAAGTAAGTGTTAGGGGACTGTTGGAGTAGAGCCCCGCAGCTACAGGAAAAGCTGCCATTTTAGCGGATAGACATTTTGGCGAAGATGAATAGATAAGGTAAAGATACGATGTTGTAGCATGTTTTTAGCTGTAGAGAAGAGCCAGAAACTATGACTATAGGGGCAGAGAAGTCAAAGAAGATGACAGTACCCGAGCGACTGAGAAGAGAGAGCTCACCCATTGCATTGAAGGCAGCAGTGGAAGACAGGAGGGCTCAGCTACCCTCATAAAGGAAAAGGAGCAATGAGGCCGAGGTATTGAAGATGAAGGATAGAATAGGAAGCGGTGCATAGTACCCATGGTCAGCGTTGGGAAGCATGGAAGACTGCAGAGAGCTGTGGTGTGATAGAAAGTGGCTACCCCAAGTATAGATATGCCAACTGTCACTAGTTAGGGTTTTTTGGTTACTGTTGGGACAGGACCACAGTGTTGTAATGGCGATACCTTCGGCCTTCCTATAAAGGGATGCATTTTTTATTGTAAAAGGTTAGCTAGTTAGCCATTGAGTCTGTTAGCTCATAGTTACCTTGTATTGTAATAGAGTTGAGCTCTGGTTCTGTATTCAGTCTATAGTATCCTACTGTAACCAGCAGCTGGCTCATAGAGCTTGTATGAAAAATCCACAGGGATTGGTAGAGAGAGAGAGACAGAGAGAGAGAGAGAGAAATAATATTGTAAGAAGGCAATATAGAAAAAGAGAAGAGATCTAGGAGAGAAGGGCTCTAGGAAGTGAGTGCGGAGTTACCCAGAAGATCTCTAGTTTCATATGCGGTGCAGCAGAACTGTGTACTCTCTCAAGATATAATAAAGCACAGTTTTGTGGACGTAGCTTCTACCCTGGAAGTGAACCATGTAAAATCAGAGTGTTATGTGAGTGATTCATGTGATTATGTTTGCTTGTTGTATCTGTCACTCATTATGTGAACTTTGCTTACAGTTAAATGTATGTATGTGTTATTCAGTTCACATCATTATAGAAGGATAAATGCATGTTGAAGTCTTTAAGTATTTTGTATAAGAGTTTGTCTATGTTTTACTCAAGACAGTTAAGAGTCGCAGTGTAAAGTGGCCTTGTATGTTGAGTCTTGTAAGTTGAACACACGTAACGCTAAGTATGCTGAGCCGCAGTAGTAGGATATCGTAGGAAAGTGATATCGCACCATCAGAGGAGCTGTGGTGCACGGTACCGTAGGTTGAGGATCAAGCATAGGAGAGGGTTACGTGTTTCCCAGGACGCGGTGATGCGATAAGGGCTAGAGTCATCATGAGTAGAGGAAGCTGCGCATTGCAGTGAGAGACCTCACGGGTTAAGAAGAACCGCGAGATGCCCATAGGATGCAACATAACCTAGTTGAAGACACTTGAGTCTTTGGCCAACCCATTAGAATCACTTCGGGTGAGACTTCAGGCCGCTCCACGGTCTATCGCCGAAAGGGCCAGTGAGCTAGGGGTGTTGTTGGTACATTATAGTAAACCTGGGTTTGCCCATAGCGACCAACAAAAGGTAGTGGGGAATCCTCCTAAAATCTATACTCTGGGAAGTCTATAACAATGAAGGAATGTTTGTTTGTGCTAGGACTAAAGAAGAACCTCCTCTTCATATTTGTACTAGATGCAAAAGGAATGAGGGTTGCATTCATAGATGGTCAAGTCATCATGTGGCCAAAAGGAAAGACTATCGATGATGCAGTGGTGATTGGAGAACAAAAAGGAGGATTGTACAAATTAAAGGGCCATCCAGAACAAGCATTGGTCCATGACACAGTAGAGACAAGTGAACTTTGGCATAGAAGGCTTGTACATGTGCATTACAAAGCACTACCAATTGCAAGCAAAGCTGTTGAAGGTCTTTCATAATTCCAAGCAAAACATGATGGGGTCTGCAAAGGATACACAAAAGGAAAGAATACAAAGAAGACATTTCCTAGCAGTGAAAGGAAAGCCAAAGGAATCCTAGAAATCATCCACTCCAATGTATGTGGTCCTATGTCATCAAGATCACTAAGCAGGTTTGCATATTATGTCTATTTTATTGAATATTTTTCTACGAAGACATGAGTTTACTTCATGAAGAACAAAGATGAAGTATTCAGCAAATTCAAGGAATTCAAAGCATTGATCGAGAACCACACTGAAAATAATATCAATACTTTTAGATCATACAATGGCGGAGAATTCACTTTGAATGAATTCAAAGATCTATGCAAAGAATCAGGGATTAAGAGGGAGTTGTCCACTCCTTATAATCCACAACAGAATGGGATTGTGGAACAGAAGAATAGAACTATCATGGAAGGTGCAAGAGCTAGTCTTCATGATCAAGATATTCCTATGCATCTTTGGGCTGAAGCTTCTAGAATAGCGGTGTATGGATCTACAAGATCAAACATGCTGCAGACGGTAGCATTGAAAAATATTAAGCAAGATTTGTGGCTCGTGGTTTCTCTTAGAAGGAAGGAATAGATTATGAATAAACCTTTGCTTCTGTAGCCAGATGCACTTCCATTAGATCAGTACTTTCTCTAGCTGCAGTGATGAGATGGAATATACGCCAGATGGATGTCAAGACTGTTTTCTTGAATGGTGTAGTGGAAGAGGAAGTGTATGTAGAAAAACCACTCGTTTTTGAGACTCATGATAGGAAGTCTCATGTATGCAGATTGAAGAAATCCCTGTATGGTTTGAAACAGGCACCCAGGACCTGGTACAACAGAATTGACAGCTTTCTATCCAGTTTGGGCTTTACCAAGAGTAAAGCAAATTCCAACCTTTACTACAAGGTTGAAGATGAAAACCCAGTGATGCTTCTACTATATGTAGATGATCTATTTGTGATAGGAATGGATGGGTTGATTGCTGATACGAAGAGAAATCTTGCTATCGAGTTCAAAATGAAGGACTTGGGGATGATGCATTATTTTCTAGGTATGGAGGAGTGGTAGAGTGCAGATGGAATCTTCCTTGGACAAGGGAAGTATGCAGTAGAGATCCTAAAGAGGTTTGGGATGATGGAATACAAGGCTATGGCCACACTTATGGCATTGAACCTGAATCTATTGAACGATGCTTCATCAGAGTCAGTTGATGCTATGATGTATCATCAGATGATTGGGTCCTTGATGTACTTGATGAGCACAAGACCAGATATTTGCTTTGCTGTGAACACCTTGATCCAGTTCTTAATAGATCTGAGACATGTTCACTTGATTGGTAAAAAGCATATTTTGAGGTACCTGAAGGGTATAGTTGATTACGGGCTCAAGTACGATGTGAATTAGAAGATTAACCTGGAGGGTAATGTTGATTTAGATTGGGTAGGAAGTTCCATCGATAGGAATAGCACTTCAGGGTGTTGCTTTAGCATGGGATCAGGTGTGATCTCTTGGTTTAGCAGGAAGCAATCTTATGTGCCACTGAGTATAGCTAAAGCAGAGTATGTCACAGCTTGTTCATCTAGTTGTGAGGCAGTATGGTTGAGGAAGATACTGTCTGATTTATTTGATCTCCAGTTGGATGCTACTTGTATACATTGTGACAACCAGAGTTGCATGAATTTGTTAGAGAATCCAGTGTTCCATGACAAGTCGAAGCATATCAATATCAAGTATCGTATATCAAGGATATGGTATAGAGGGGAGTAGTGAAGCTCCAATATGTTTCAATGGAGGAATAGATAGCTGATGTATTGACAAAGCCATTGGCTATGCTAAAGTTCGAGTACTTTAGGGAGAAGCTTGGTGTTCTCCAGATTGAGGTTTCCTCCAAGGGAAAGTGATGAGACCCATAGCCATTCTAACATGGTGAGAGGATTGGTTCCTTCCATGGTCATATGTAAGGGCTGAGCCATTCTATCATGGTGACAGGATTGGTTCCTTCCATGTCAGATATGATTGCTGGCCATTCTGTCAAGTAGGATAGATGTAAGGGTGATTGCCATTCTAGGAATGGAGGTGCCTTATTAGTTACCAGGAAAACTCAGTCTAGGACTGAGAAGCCATTCTGATGTGATAAGGGGATGTGTTCCCACTTGATCAGATGTAAGGGCTGAGCCATTCGGCCATTGCTAAAGGATTAAGTTCCTTCCATGTCAAATGTGGGTGCTGGACATTCCAATGAGTAGGTTAGATGTAAGGGCAACTACCATTCTCTAGGAGAATGGAGGCACCTGGTTAGTTACCAGGTAGCTCAAGCTAGGACTAGGGGCCATTCTGATATGACTGTAGGATTGGTTTCTACAAGATCAGATATGAGTACAATCCCTTCCATCATTGTTGTGGGATGTGTTCCCGCATGGGTGGATGTAAGTGCAGAGCCCTTCCATCATTGTTGTAGGATGTGTTCTCGCATGGATGGATGTAAGTGAAAATCCCTTCCATAATTGTTGTAGGATGTGTTCTCGCATGGGTGGATGTAAGTGTAGAGCCTTTTCATCATGGTTGTAGGATGTGTTCCCACATGGGTGAATATAAGTGTAGACCTCTTTCATCATGGTTGTAGGATGTGTTCCCACATGGGTGAAAGAGCAGAGCCTTTTTAGCATTGTTGTAGGATGTGTTCCCACATGGCTAAATATAAGTTCCAAGCCTTTCTGATAAGGTTGTGGGATGTGTTCCCTCATGATTGGATGTGAGTGCTGGGCCTTTCTAATATGATTATAGGATTGGTTCCTACATGATCATATGTGAGTGTTGGGTGTGCCTTTCTGATGAGTAGGTCAGATGTAAGTGTTGGGAGGGCCATTCTGACGAGAAGGTTAGATATAATTGCTAAAGAAGACCTACATGGAGGCTAGGCCTACAACCAGCATGAAAAAGGGATGGCTCTGTAGAACTTCCTGTGACAAGAAGAATCATGAGATAGCACTCATGATGATCTAGTGATGATGATCCGACAGTGATGATCCAGATCCAGTGATGATGTCTAGTAATGATCCAGATCGAGTGATGATCCGGATCCAGTGATGATGTCCAGTGATGATCCAGATAAAGTGATGATCTAGATCTAGCGATGATGTCCAGTGATGATCTAGATCAAGTGATAATCTAGACTTGAAGACGAAGATGACTTGAAGACTAAGAAGACTTGAAGATGCAGATGATGAGATGATCCAGAGAAGAAGACCAGTGCTGAAAATTGTGTCGAAAGAATACCTTCCTAGTTAAGAGGGAGCGTTGATGTATTTGTAACTTCAGAATGTATTCATATATGTATCTTATGTATTGTAACCCGAAGTTTATTTCAGGATGTATCTATAATATAATTGAGTCATGTTGGCATGCCCTGATGTTCCAATCGGGAGGATCAATAATGTAAATAAGTAATGTCAAGTCATTATGGGTAACCCTACGATTGTCGAAGGGTTAAAGTCCCCGTAGTTCCAGGGCATTAGGGTTATTAGACTCTCCTAGTAGAGGTAGGCCCTAGTAAGGTTTTAGTCATGCTAGGATTAGTATAAATAGAGAGTTGGACTCACATGTAGTGCATAGTTGAGGAAGGAGAAGAAACTGGGGCTAGATAAGAAGAAGGTTACTGCTGCCAGGAGATCACTTACTATTTCAGGATTTTACTATTTTGGTGTTGATTCTATCTCTGAGGAAGTTGTGAGGGTTTCTCCATTTATGGTTTCCTCGAGGAAAAACAATGTGTTCATTGTCTCTTGTGTTTGGTTGTTGTACTTGTTATTCTCTCAGTTAAATATCCTAATAATTCTAGCTTAATGTTGAAAAACTAACATTAACACTCAAATTTTTGAATGATGTCTGATGAATTGTAACAATCTTCCCATTAAATGGAAAGCATACTACTCGAAATAGAGAAGATAATACTGTTTGCATACTATACATCCAATTCCAACCTAGTAAAAGATTGTAATCAAGGGGCGCATCAACCACCTCAACCTCGATCGTGATGGTGTTCCCTCCCAAATGGACCTTAAGAGAAGGAAGAATTATGTTCAGCCAAAATGATCTACCATCAAAGGTATTCAACATGTTAGCAGATTAAGACAACTCGAGAGAACCCAAACCCTTCTAGCACGACAAAGACATCACAGAAGTAGCAGCACCTTCGTCAATCACAATGCGTTTGACAGTCATGTTAAGACACTCTACATGAATCAAGAGAGACATGTAGTAAGGAAAGCAAGTTTGTAGTCCCATGGTTTCAAATTTGATGATGGAAGAAGAGTTATCATCATTAACCCCAAGAGAAGAAAGCAAAGCTTTCCTTTGTGAAGGACAACTCTAAAGTACTTCAAGCGTAGACATTACACAAGGAGTTTGGCCCAAATCCTTGAGAACAAAATAGTTCTGGGTGGCTCAGGAATTAGGATTGTGCCCCAAACACTTTAGGACTCCCTTAGGAATGCGATGTGCAATCTCAGGTTTCTCCATATGGTTTTCAATACACAAAAGGTTGTCGGTTGGAGTGGGTTCCTTCCCAAGGTCCGGTTGTGATGAATCATAGTCTTTCATATGAGTCACAAACTTAGTAGTATGCACCATTTTGATGCAACCATGATGTTGGAGTAGGGCCCCGCAGCTACAGGAAAAGCTGCCATATCAGGACAAGAAAGTCAAAGGAAATAGTACCTGAAGCGGCTAAGAAGAGAGAGCTCAACCACTGCACTTAAGGCAACGGATGAGAAGAGAGAGCTCAACCACTCCACTTAAGGCAGTGACGAAGACAGGAGAGCTCAACTACCCGCATAAATGGAAAAGGAGCAATGGGATGAGGTATTGAAGATAAAGGACAGAAGGGGAGCGATCAAGGAAGCGGTGTCCATACCCATGATTAGCACTGAGAAGCGTGGAACACTACAAAAAGTTGTGGCGTGACGAAAAGCGGCAGTTCAAAGTACATATAGGTCAACTGTCACAGTTAGGGTTTTTGGGTTATTGTTGGGAAAGGCCCATAGTGTTGTAACATGGTGAGACCTTTGAGCCACCTATATAAGCATGCATTTTGTATTATGAAAGGTTAGCTAGTCAGACAGTTAGCTGGTGAGAAAACCTAATTCTTTAGCCAACCCATTCAAGATCACTTCGGGTGAGACTTCAGGCCGTTCTGCAGTCTATTGCCAAAAGGGCTAGTGAGCTAGGGGTTTTGTTGGTACATTACAGTAAACCCGAGTCTTCCCAAAGGACCAACACATGCCCAATACTGGCTTCCAATGGATTTTGATCTCCACCTGATGCACAATGAGGATCATGGGTCCTTGAGTTCATATTTTGATTATGGTGTAAAGGATTGGTCAGCACAGCTGGGCCCTATGCTATGAACCTCGAGGTGTCTTCCATAAGAGGGAATAAGTGACTGAGGTGGTCATCCTTACACAATTTGCAAGGAAACTTAACCTTACGTTTAGACTACTTGTCCCCCTGAGCATTGCGGTCGTTCTTGTCATTAAAATTGGAATTTTCATTCCTGTTGCCACCCTTATGATTGTTTTTACACTTTTTCTTATTCCTTCTGGGCTGCTTGTTTCCCTTCTAGTCCAACAATTACACTAAAAGTACACTCGTCATTTGGGTGGGTTGAGACGAAGCCATGGATTGTCTTGAAGTGGATTGATTAATATACAATTGACTCACTTGTTTCATAATTGAATCTACAGGTTTGGTACTTGTACAACCCACAATTCCATCGGCATGTGGTCCAGGCTTGATCTTGGGATCTAAACTAGAACGCAGAGCATTAGGTATGATCTCATATAACATTCTAGATTGAGCATAAATCAAATCCAATTCTTGTGCCCTAAAAATTTCTTGTTCCTCGTTCTAGACTTCAGATGTATAAATATCCTTCACAATGTAAGGTACCAATGATTTAAGGAACCACTCAAGGAGAAACTTCAGTGATATGAAATCTTTAATCAACCTGTTCCGTCTACACCACTCTTGGATATGGTCTGAGATATGTGTGTCTTTGTCCTGTTGAAATGTTGACAAGAGTTCTGTACCAATGTCGTAATGTATGGGTAGCTGGAAGTGATTGAGGAAAGTCATATCAAGGTCAATGAACAAAACGAATGCCCCCCTTGGTAACTCTATGTACCATTTCACTGTAGGCCCAATGAGGGTGTGTTGAACTAGTCTTAAATGGATTGAGTCATCGTGTAAGGAATTGGAGGAACACCAAAGGTGAAAGGTAGTGACATGTTCACTAGGATCTTCTCCTGCTTTGCCCTCGAATTTGGGAATGTCTGAGGGAATCTTGTTAGGGATAGTCGGACAAGCTAGGTAATGAGATACTGAATAATTCATTAGTCTCAACAAGTCAAGTAAATTTAACGTTGCGAGGAAAGGGATCCTAGGTTGAGCCAGTCTATGCCACCCTCCCTGATAGTTTTGGTTCATATAAGGCTGAATACTATAAATACCATGGCCTTGGCCATAATATCCTCCTCCCATTTGACCCATGTAGGGCTGCATGGAAGCATTATGATGTGGTGTACCTTGACTATGCAGTGCTACAAATCCATAATTAGAGGAGTAAGCAGGTTTTTGATACCTATACCCATACGGTTGATAGCTCTGTCAATACTGTGGTCCATAATATTGTCCATGAGAAGCTCCATAAGATGTCCCATGAGAAGCTCCATAAGTAGGGATATGGGGAACTCCTTGTGATGTACCATAAGACGATCCAGAAATAGGAATATGACCTCCTGAGACACCAGGAGATACTTGAATCTAAGATACTATTGTATGAGCAGTCAAAGTACGAACATGACTAGTAGTAATGTTCCTACCCAAAGGACCATGTGAATGAGGGGGAGGAAGGGTTGTAAAAAATGCATTTTAAGGAGTATGAATTGAGGATGAAGGGACATGTGAAGGGATGTAAGTGATATTACCTATGGTCACTTGTCTCGGTTCTAGTATCTGCATATGACTACTAACACCAGGTCTAGGATGAACATGTGAGGTAGCTTCCACCACCGGGATGGAAGGTGCAATGTGACTAGTGCTCCTAAATATCTCCACACATAAAGGAATAGGAGTGCCCCTAGGCGTAGTGCTAGGTTCAATTTCTAACTCAGCATGATGTACCAGATCATGTGCAGGGATATCAGGCATGCCATAATGAACACGACTAGTTGTCATGGGTTCATGATGAGTCTCGTCACCTGTAAACCAATACCGATGACCTGTGAATGAGGGATCATTACCAGAATGTGAAGGTATTTCTAGTGAAGGATCATATACAGGATTAGCATCTTCCTCCCCAACCTCTTGAGGTGGATAAGACAACTCAATAATCTCATCCTCGTGATCTCCCATTGTGTGAATCAATGTGACAAGTAGTCTGCCCGGAATGTCTATTTCCCTCTCCCAAAGGAAGAGGAGATGTGGAAGGCAGAAGTCCTGCTAAATGACAAGAATGAGAAGTTCCACACCCAAATCCACAATGACTCAAAAAATGAAAAAGACTCTTTCTAATTATGAAAACCCTAGGAAAAATAGCATGCATAGAGCATACACTTATACAATGTAAAGCCAAATCACAAGAAAATAAGGGTAGGATATGTGAGCTCCTGAATGAAGCAGGTATATCTCACCTAGGAAAGGCTTGAGAATCCCTTACAAAACAAGCAGAGGTTTTTAACCAATTATAGTGGCCCTCAGCTTCAACGCATATAGTGACTATGTTGTCCTACTCGTACCTAGCTAGGACACCTGCAAAATAACCTCTGCGAAGTACCCCCTCAATAACCTAGGTAAGGAAACTAAGGTCACCTCAATATAATCAATGATCAAGAAAACACTCATAGGCAGGATTGATCGTATGGGCAGGGTAGAAAAGCCCAAAAATCCTGAAAGAGCCCCTAGATACGTATACAATCCTGGAAATATCTCCGGTGCTACTCAGTTATGACCAGGGGTCATCCCTAGTATTGTCACCAATTTTGTTATGAAGAAAACTTCGTATGGCTTGGGGTACCACAACAGATAAATTAACCATAGAAATCAATCCTTTCCTATATGCAAGAGAAACCAAACATCTAACACTAAAGTATCTCAAAACATACCTTATTCTATATGGTTGATGTAGATCCTCATTGAGCTTTTCCACTCTTGCTTGTATTAACAATTTGCTCTCTCAACATTTAGCAAACAAGACAAGCATGCTATATAATCATGTTAGACCTACTCTATCATATATAATCAATAAGATATAAGAATTTAAAAGAATCCATGGATTCAATACTCATTTAAATACACATTATTGGATAGGAAAATATATTTCTATTAATATAAATCAAAGATTACAATAGTGACAACCTTTGTCGGCATGCCTGCGAATATGAGAAATTGAGTCCTCCACCTGGGCCTCCACCACTTCGGTCCTCCATCTCTCAATAGCAAGCTCACAAGAAAAGGAAATATTAGGAAGAACACAAAGTGCTCCAAGGGACAAAGGGATGCAGACTCAAGTATAAGCTCCGGCAACAATAGACTATAGTTCTCTTACTCTTCAATTCCTCTCCCTTTCAATGTATAGAAAGGGTTCCTTATATACTACTTCAATGGGGTAATGGAAGGTAAAATCCAAGAAATATCAAGGCATATGGAAGGCCAAGAGACAAGTGACTCAGATCCACATCAAGGAAAACTCCAAAACTATTTGGCCTTTTGCACACATCTCTATGTACGTGGGTTTGAGGGTCATACCTGCGTATATATGTGAGAATAGATTTAAAAGTTGCGTATAGCAAATAATGCATGTTTTTAGGGATGATCTTGGAAATATCAAAGGTACAAAAATGGTCCATAGGGTCTAAAGGGTCTGCAGAGGGACTAGGAAGGCCATAAAGGTGTGATCCACCATGTGTGGTAAAATCAGTTGTAACACCTGTGTTGGGGGGGGGGGAGATATGCAGATGGATACTCATTTTTTAGGAGTTTGATTTCAATATCATCATGAAGCCGGGTCACTTAAATGTCAGACCTGATCATTTGTATAGAATTGATATGGGTGAGGAACCTACTAACATTGAAGATGGACAACCTGATGTGCAGTTGTTTCGAGTTAACATGCCCAATGACCATTATGCTCTAATAATCTAGTTCTTAGCAATGGGAGTCACACCCGAAGAACATTCCATGAGTCAAATGAAGAATTTGGTAGTTAAAGCTTCTGATTTTCAGTTGATTGCTGGACACTTGTATAAGATGGGACCTAATGAAATTTTGTGGCGATGTGTCCTCCCACATAAACAAGAGAAGATTTTGGAAGAAGCACATGTTAGCATAGTTGGGGCACACTATGGAGGATGAGCTCCCATGCAGAAGGTGCCTCAAGTAGGGTTTTGGTGGCTCAATCTTCCTAATGATGCAGCAAGTTATGCGTGGAGCTATGATGTCTGTCAATGCATTTGAAAACCATCATGGTGGGATGAGATGTCACTCATACCCCAGGTAAAGTTGCAACATTTTTATAAATGGGCGATAGAATTTGTGGGTTCAATCAATACACCTAGGAAAATAACTAGTGCGCACTACATAATCACTGCGATAGACTATCTAACGCAATGGGAAGAGGCTGCACTAGTTGTGGACAACACTGTTGTGATGACAATTCAATTTCTATTTTACAATATTGTGACACGGGTTGGGTCTCTGAGAATATTGATGAGTGTTCAAGGTAGTCATTTTATCAACCACACAGTAAGAGTGCTAACAGAAGAATTGCAATTTCAGCACAAGAAAAGTACGCCATACCATCCGCAGGAAAATGGAACTGTGGAGGCATTCAACAAAATATTGGATTAGGCACTTACTAAGGTATGTAACACTAACCCAGATGATTGGGATTTGAATATTCCTGCAGTGCTGTGCGCCTATCCCACCATATGCAAGAGATTTACAGGGAAAACACCGTTCAAATTGGTATATGGGAAAGAAGAAATTATGCCTATGGAATACATCATTCCCAGCCTGCGCATTGCTGTTGTGACAATAATGGATGACGATGTTGCACTAAAGGAGAATGTAGAGGAACTAATACAACTTGACAAAGAACATTTCATTGCAATTTTCCACCAGGACATTAAGAAAGAATGACAAAAGGTGTGGCATGATTGCCACATAAAGAATAAACAATTTCAACAAGGGTATTTGGTGCTGCTATATGACAGCAAGTTCTTGAAGCATCCGGGCAAGCTACAAATGCACTGGCTTGGCCCATATCATGTCAATTATATTACCTCTGTGGGTGTAGTTCAATTACAATAGTTAGATGGCATGGTACTACCAAATCTCATGAATGGCAACCTCTTGAATCCCTATCGGTCAGGGAAGGACCGTGCAATGCCTGAAGCATTGTGCACTAAAAAAAAGTTAAAATAGGAGTAGAGTAGATAGCGAATAGAAGGGTACGCTAGGAGGGAGGGGCTATGCAACCATAGGAGGTAGTTGCATAGAATTGTAGGCCCAAGGAAAGTAGCCAAAGGTTTGTGATATAGTCAAATCAACAATAAATGAAAACATTTAGCTGACGAGGCTTATTGAAATGATGTGCATTTATGGATGATCCAACCATTGGATTGACATAATTGACGGTGAATTTAGGTGATTAATGCAGGATTTAGTCAAGATGGATGTAGATGATTTAGTAATGATGAATGATCGAATGGATGTGTACTATAAGAATGTCCTCAACGTAGCTCTAAAGCATCATTTTGAGTTGTGTTGAATCGAGTTGTAGAGAGTGTTTGAAACTATTTTTTGTTGAAAGTAGTTTGTGAGTTGTAGAGGGAAGTAAAGAGTGTGCATTAGAGAGGTATATTAGTCCGACATGTTGAGAACCCCTGAAATAGTAGAGGTATCGAGTGAGCATGAGTCCCTAGTTCGACCACTGCCATCATTGAAGAAATAATGAGCATGCCAATCGAATCATCATCAATTCCACAGGGGAAGCGAAAGGCCCAGAAGCCAAGCACAACACCACCACAAAAGCAGTAGATGCAAACTTTCATCAGAGTGCAAGGGCAAGGAACTACCTAGACATGGCCCTCTAGCTCAGGAGCAGTTGAATCAATGGTTCGCATAGGGATCTCTATGAAGGATATTCCAGGGTACATTGCTCCCACCTTCCCTGGTGCGAAACATCGGTGTCTGAGCAAAAATAAGAACTATCAACCCAAACGACTGCCACTGTCGAAAGGGATCACCTATACCATCGACATTATCCCTACATTCATCAAGATGAAGTATGAGGACAATGATTTTTTGTTGTGGAAGGATGTAGCGAATGAGCCCTATGAGTCATTTCCTACATTCGTAGGAGCACCCATTCTATGTATTCTGCATCCATGGGTAGAAGGACTAAACAACTCAGGGTTATTAGGGATTATCAACATGCCACATTTTGGGTGGCTGAATGAATAAAATGTGTGAATCAAACAACTTTTGGTGTGTTTTCATGGAGGAATGTTCTTGTTGGAGAAACCAATCATGCTCACTATGGATTTGATTTCTGAAATTATAGGACTACCGGAGGATGGGAAAGACCCATCACAATATTTCAAAGTATGAGATAATGATAAGCATCTGGTGGCTCAGTTGAAGGAGTGATATGATTTGAAACGTGATGGTAGAGCCTATCGCATCGACAACATCAATGACAGAACGATGCGTATTGGTGCACAAATACTGGTAAGTAATATTTTTTGAAAGAATCTCCCTATCTAGTGCACTTCAGGTGTTATTTCATGTGCGCAGAAATGTGTCAAGGGAGTCCACATGAACTGGTCCCTCTTTTTGTTGAATTAGTTAACAGAGGATGCGGTCACAGTTCAGGATGGTGAGTGGACTTTTTCTTATAATTGGATACTAATATTGATCATGTTGGTGGCTTGGATGGAGCCAAAGGATAACCAAGGAATGACGGTCGAAGCTGCTAAGGTGTGCAACAATGCACAATATCAAAACTTGTGGTGGGTGGAGGAGGCTAGTTAGCAAATGGATTGTGTGATGCACTTTTAGGTCTACTGGGAGGCATTGCAAGTAGTAGCAGTCAAAATCCCAAGGTTATCAAATGCAGCAGTAGTGAAATATTAGAGGATTATGTGGATCTCTATCAGACCATTGACTATTCAGATCTAGGCATGCCGCGACCCTAATAAGTAATGGCTACCCATGGCCTATAAGGTGACGGATGAAGAATTGGAAGTAGTGGTTCAGGATTGTCCTATAGAATGGCATGAATTGGTCAGTGTAGATGAAATATCAAAGGGGCCACCTACAGATGCCCTCGAAGAGACTATGTGCTAAGAGAAAAGTCCTCCGATGAGTCTGATAGAGAATCATTGACTGATACTGATTTGGACACCCAACGCATCCTCAACGAGATAAAAACAAAGCACAAAATGGAGCAGGATGCCACTAGTAGTACTATATCAGTGTTGAAGGCCCAATTGCAGTGGCTTATTAAGGTCGTCATAGATTCATCTCATACAGACGCGACTGCAATGGGCCACCCCACTGAGGAAGGCTTTGCCGAGGTAAGAAACAAGTTGGATTCTGTTTATAATGTTGTTTTGAAGAGAGCACAAGGGAGTGTCACTATGTAGGAACTCCCATCGATTAGCACCAAGCTATAGGCTAGGAACATCCAAGTTCCCCTGACTGTAATCCAGATAGGAAACGAATATGTGACATCCTCACTGCACCAGCTGCAAAGTATTTCCTTGGATATCAACAAGCTATCAAAATAGACTTTAGTACACATACAGCATGTCACCATCCAAGAGTTGGATGATAGGTAGAAGGAGCTCAACAACCGATACCTACAGTCATAGGACAAAGATCAGAAGCTCAAGAAGGAGAGGGGCTGAAACAGGGAAAGGAGCAGCTCACAACAGAAAGAGTGCAAGAGATTGAATCCTTGAAGATGGAATAGGACGAATAGGTGAGGAAATATGCTGCAGAGATGATTGCATTGAAAAAGGAAACAGACCACCTCATTATTGCAAAGGCACAACTATTTTCTAGCAGAGGTGAGGTCGAAGAGGTTGTTGATGCGGCCTGTCAACACATCCATGAAAGCACAGTAGAATTGGATGCAGTCCCTAAGGCCAAGTGACTTGGAGAATTCATTATGCAGCTCCAGACAAATAACCTCCTGCTAAACACTATGGTATACCCGAACACACCACTAGAGTAGGTTGCGCAGTGAAAGACCTCCATTGAATAAATTACGGCACAAGTTGATGAACTAGAGAAATATGCTAAGAAGATCGCCAAGGTAGCGACACATTTTTGGGGTAATATTGTTAATGATGAGCAGCTAGAACAAATTACAACAAAATTGTAGGAATCTGAGAACTAGTTGGCCACACCAAAGAAATCATTGCGGACCATAACGCCCATTCTGTTAATCATGCAATCTCTCAAGTTAAAGGAGCCGCAACAACGGGTGGTAAAATCTCAAGAACAAAAGTGGAAATGCAGCAACCATCTTGACGATTTCCAAGAGATTGGAACCTAAATTTCAGAAAAAGTTGTCGTTGCACTGCAAGCTATGCAGGACGGTAAGAAGGAAATCAATGCAAAGATGGTAGAGCACCTGTTGAAGTAGGATTGGCTTATGTGTCAGTATTTTACTGAGAAAGTCAGAGTGCAGGTCATCAAAATTTCTCAGCAATATGACGACTTCAAGATGAATACCAATGAGTACACCATCTCCATTTGATGTGGCTCAAAGATGAGCCACAAGACTGTGTTGGGGGCCTATTGGAAAGGGGTTGGAGGTAAGTGAGGTAAGGAGTTGAGGTAAGTGAGGTAAGTGAGTTGTACTTATTGACCATTTTTTCGGAATATTGGTCCTTATTAGTTAAGTTTGTTAGATTTTTGATATAAGTTAGTTATAAGTGGACCTTGAATGTAAAGGCACAAACCTATAAATAGAAGAATTATGCATGTAAGAGATATACATGGAGAATGAATACCGAATGTGATACTAGACAAAGTGATATTGGATCGTTGTTTGTTTTTTATCTGTGATTTGTTTTGTGGATTTAATATGATGTGATGTGGATTGATATGAACTCATGTTGCCATTTATCTTTTCATGTTTTACATTGTTGCAATTGTGATGATGAATGATGAATAGATCTACATATGAATGGATAATGTGATTATTTCTGTTTCTGGATATTGTCATTGTTTAGATATGTTTTCCCCACTGGTAGATCTGCGGTAATGATGAATGAATAAATGCGACATGATGAATGGCTCAGTAAGTAGATTAGATCTAGAAATTAAGCTAATGAACCTATGATGCCCCAACCCTCCTCTATACTGCGGAAACGTGGTTCTGACATCCCTCCCTCGAACATCTCAAGTGAGACCTCATCTTCTCTATGGGTGTTGCTGGAGAGGGTAAAACCTATCTAGGCCAATGCTTGGGGAGATCGTGGCATGTTGAGCATCGATAGAGTGAGACCTTTGTTGACTGGGTTTTGTTGGTTGGGATTGTGCCAACACTCTCTAGGAAATACCTACTTTCATGCATTTAATTTCTGATTGTATTGTGAATTCAAATATTTTATGTATTTTTGTTGTTTTTCTTAGTGGATTCTCCCAACAATCATAATATTATAGATACTAGAATATCTATTAAACTCTTG
The DNA here is from genome assembly GCA_001517045.1 of Pseudotsuga menziesii. Lineage (NCBI taxonomy): Eukaryota > Viridiplantae > Streptophyta > Pinopsida > Pinales > Pinaceae > Pseudotsuga > Pseudotsuga menziesii. Next base: position 224,542 of record LPNX010313916.1, read on the forward strand.
TGTTATTGTTGAAAGTTAGTTGAAGTAGTGAGCCAATTTTTTTTATATATGAATATATTTTGCATTGACCAGAACTGCGGAACAAACAACTATATAATTCACCAAAAACAATGATTATACACCATGTTGGAAGTCAATATTTTTGGATTAGTTAATTCGATATTTTATGTTGTGCTCATTTCACGCAGTATTTTCTATACTATTATTTTCTTAGTTTGCATTGTTGAGCAACATATCATAAGTGACATTATTCATTTATAATCATAGTAACACTATGCCCTTTTTGTGATAAGATATTCCTAAACTAAGAAACTGTTTGGGAATAAAACTAAAGACTTGCATATTACTATATGAATCAGGCCAGCAATAAGAACTTCAACCAAGGTCTCATAACTGTTTACATATTTAAGCCCTTTATCAGGAAAAGGAAGGAGGATTAGCACCAGTTTTTTGATCCCCATACCAACAAAACATCCCCTAAAACTTTCCTGTATAGAGACCATGCACTGGACATGCAAAGCAATCAAACCCTAACTACATTCAGTAGTTATGTGACAATGTCCATGGAAAATTCCAAGAGCCCTTTTTATATTCCTTTGTCACATATCAGAGGGTTGTTCGTGGCATTTTATGGGCCCTTTTTGTAGTATGTGGATGGTATACTAACAACTTTGGCCTCCATCATGACCTACAAACATCCAAGCAAACTATGACTGTTAAAAAATGCTATTGAAGTTTATTTTAGGCCGTAATTATGGACAGATTTTGGAGGGATTTTCATTAGTAAAAACTCCAACACTGTACCCTTCCTAAGGTGACCTGTAAAATAACATGTAAAATCAGTAGTATTAGGTGTTGAACCCAAGGGTAGTACTAAATCAATCTTGTGGCACTTTGCTACCATTTCCAACATTTTTACCTAGGAAGATTTGAATCCATGAATAAGGAGTATATAGCAGCGTGTACCACTATTTGTTCCTACATAAATGTATGTTTGTATCAGCAGAATTTTGAGCCTAGATTGCAAGACAGTGTAGCAGCACTAGGGAACACTGTTGGGGCACCGACTACGAGCAATTCTTGTTGGGACTCAGAAATGTCACTTTTTCATCCACTTTATCTTCCGCTATTCCTCACATTTTATCGTCCCATTAATCTTTTATCATACCATTTCCATACATATAAGTGAATTTCACCTTATTATTTCCACTTTATTTATTTTTAGTACTATAAGTGAATTTATGATTAAATATTAGAAAATTAACATGTTTTTCACTAATATCTCAAAGTATGGATGAGCTTTGTAATGTGTAGGAATATGTGAAGGATTAATTCAAAGAAAAGACTTCACGTATATCTCCTCCACCATTTGAAGGAGATAGTTATGCAAAGAATATTCCAAGGAGAATATCATGGAGATTTGGTTGAGAGGCGTGTGGAGAATTTGTGAGAGATATGTGGAGGATTTGAAGGGATCATATCTAGTAATAATAGGAAAGCAGTTGAGTGAATAGTGGATCTCTCATTATGAGATGGTTATTTCCTTCATGTATAAAAGAGAGTGGTCTCTCTTCATTTCAATAATCTCAAATACTAGATTATCTTAGAATATCTTATATCTTAGATTATCTTAGAGCATAGTAGATTGTAGAAGTTAGTCCTAACTTTGTAATATGGAGAAGTGAATTCTTAGTTTTTTTTCATAATACTATGTTTAATGCTTTCATTATTTATGATTGATTCTTGTGATGTAAATTCATATTGCTTTATTGTTAATGTGAGCTCACATGTGTTGTCTTGTTGCTCTTCATATGTTGTCTTTCTTTTATGCAATTCACTTTCAGTCCTGTGTTTCATCTTCCTGCATTAGATTAGCAATTGTGTGTTTCAGCTTAAGGGGGGTTAGATTAGATTAGTCTTAGTTTTACGGGGGGTTAGATCAGCTTAATTTCACTTCAATCCTACATATACTTTGCATGTTCTTTGTAAGCCTACAAAGATCAGATTAAAAAATTAAATGGCTGGGCAATTACTACAATAGAATTAAAACGACATTAATTTGGCCCAACATTTTGGCGCCATTGCTGGGGAAGCACAAGGGATTGAAGTTTAGTTTGATTTTTCTGCAAGCATACACTAGAGTGTGAATTTTAATTTCTGTAATGAGTGAATTTCAATTTCTACAAAGAGTGTTTCAATTATGCAAATGTGAATTTCAATTTCAGCAAGTGTGTTTTCTCGCAACTGTGAAGAGTAATTGTTTTTTTTTCTTGTACAGAGTGTTTTTTTAATTTGTTTCAGCAACAGTGTTTATTTAAATTATTCATTTAGATTTGTGTGTTTTAAGAATCCCTTTTTCAAAATGATTTAACAATGATTTTAATCTTGGAACAACTCACTTAGATCCTTGCAAAAGTAGGGATCTCTTTTTCTCATGAAGAAGAGATCTTGAAAGCAACCGAGAGCTTAATCACTCCTCCAGCAACAAACAAGGAATGAGCATATGAAGAATCCTGCACATCTGAGGATGAACAATCATGTGAATAGGATATCGAGGAGGACCACGAGGAGTTGCAGCATGATTTGAGAAGTGAAAACTATGCCTACAAAATCCCTATCGAATGATGGTTTCAAGTGAGTACGAGATTAGAACAATTTAGTTTTTTTTTTTTCTAGTTAATTCACAGTTGCAACAATTAATTCCACATATTTTGTTTTATCCTCATCTTCTATTTGCAAAATTAACACTGAACATATTCTTATTGCTGTTACGTGAATGGCTACACTGGATATTTAACTACACATAACAATTTTCTAGTTCACAATTAACATAGAGTAGGTAGGATTTTATTTTCATTTTTTACTTTCACTTAGAATACGTATGCTCTCATTTGTGCTTCGTGTGATCATGAGGATCAGCAAGTAGGATGTTTTCTAAAATTTTCAGGAATGAATCATTAATGTTTTGCAACATGCTTAATTGATTTCATCTTTATTTTGCAATTCATTATCTCCATTTGCTAAAAAAAAATTCAATTTGTAAAATAAAACTAGTCTGCAATTTCATTTTTAAGCTGAACAAACACTGAAATTATAATGCTAAAAAGAAGCTGCAACTCCAAGCTGAAACAATGCAAATCTATTGCATTTTTTTGGCATTTTGGCTTGTTAAAATTCGTTAAAACATTGTCAGGGCAGTCCTAGTTGTAGGGACCATAAGGGATTAGTTTAAAAAATAGTTTCTCTACAAAGTATCCCTTTAAGTCTAGTTTCCAATCCCTTTTGAATTCTTCAATTTCGTTCTAAAATGAAAAAGATATGGTCAAAATACTGATTGGGGGTGGAGTAGGCAGCTCAAGAACATAGTTGGGATAGTCATGTTTTGGGAGACCTAATGGATGAATTCTAAAAAAATGTTTCTAATGCATACTCTCCTATCAATCTTGTTTACAAAACAATTTAAATCATTCAATTTCGATATTGTACGAAGGAGATATTCCCAAAATACTAACTACCTATCCTAAATATGCACTCTAAAAACTATGCTTTCTCAGCTATTCATTGTCATATTTGACCCATCAATTATTCTTGTATTCAAAAACTATTTCTATTGGAGATACGTATGTGAATCTATTTTCATCTCCATCTCGAATCACATCAATCCATTTTTTAACGAAAAAGTTGTACTCAAAATAGTGACCGTTGGTCTAGGCTAAAACTCACAAACAACATTAGGATGTAGGATGTTACTTAGATTAGATGACATACCATATCATAGAATTTTTAAAACCTGTTTCTACTAGAAGTATCCCTATGAATTCACTTTCTTCTCTCTTTGGAATCATTCAAATCAGGCGTGAAACAAAGAAGTTATTACCAAAACACTGTCAGGTAGTCTATGTCGGCTGAAATTATAAATAGCTGCAACTCAAGGCTAAAACAGTGCAACTCCAAGCTGAAACACACCCAAACAATAGCTGAACTACAATAGCTGAAACACATGGTTGGATTCATAGCCATCTAGTTGTCTTTTTTCTTCAATCTAAATCTAGTCGCGGCCATCTCTTTGCCTTCATCCTTCAATCTAAATCTGCAGCAAAATGAAAACAATACAGGTGAGAAAGATGAGTTTTCATAGTAATTGGGATCCGTAGTAAACATAGAAATGTGGGTATTCTGATTTGGAATTATGTGCTCCTGTATTCCTTTGGAGTATGTAGTTCCAAGAGTAAATTCCTCCATAAAGTTGAAAGCTTGATGGTGGTTGACGCATTCATAACCAATAATTTAATCGCTCGGCTCCCAAGCTTCAAGATTGCATTCCTATGATCTTTCCTTCTCTCGTTCCAATAATGGAATAAAGAAATGGAACAATTAGCTCTCTTGGCCAACTTGGCAAGCATATTGACCAAATGGTGATGCATTCACCTCATTGTTAGTCGTAGAAAGATCTCAATCATGGATAAAGACACTCAACAAGAAAATTAATCATTCCTTTCCTAGGCCTGGGTAGTTAGGTGAGTATTGCATCTCCATCTCAAATGGAAAGGAATTGAATAAATCTGCAACAAATGGCCTGCAAATGGTTGTTGCAACCTTAACAAAAAAAAAATGCATCCCATATAAGAACACCTTGACTCACATCTCGATTTGTAGGCATATGGAAAAGAATTTTTAAAATCTGATACATGGGTTTTGTGCGTAGCATCCTCCTTTACCTGAATCTTAAGGAAATCACCAAACAAAGCCATGATTTGTGATATAAAGCTGGTTATTTGGGAGGGTATTTTACATATTTACTGTTCCGACCAGTTCCAAGCAGCTAAAATAGTAAACTCCATTGCTATGACAATTAAGGCTGAACATAGTTCTGTGAAGGTTGAACATAGTTCTATGAAGGCTAAACATAGTTTTGTGAAGGCTGAACAAAGACTAAATAAATCTCAGAAAAAGGATTGAACAAAGAAAAGGATGAACAAATCTCAGAAAAAGGGCTAAACAAAGAAAAGGATGAACAAAGTATTAAATTGAGCACATAGATCTATGGACAAACACACAACTCACAAAATAGATCACACAATTTATTTAGCAATTGAAGAATGAAACAATGCAAAAATGGCTTGCAGTTATGAATGCTTTCATTAATAAAAAAAGTAATCAGATAATAATTACAATGAAGTACAATGGCTTAAATATCCACATGAAATTTGAATCCACATGAGGAAATTTGAATTGATAGACTCTACTTGACTATAGGTAACTAAGACCTTGTCTAAATCACTATCGAAGGTCTCAATACTGACCTTGTCTAAACCATAACTAGAGTTCATCAGAGCTCTAAAACACAACTCAAGTGTTACATTCAGTGTTGACTAAGGCTAACTGACTTTGGTAGGTGAGAAATGTGCCCCTCTTGAGTACAGTCATGTAAACCTAGTGCTAACTGAATGTAGAGGACTAGAACTAAATGTAACTGACTCCTAACTTAGCTTGACTAGTCATCAATTGAACTAAACTGAACTTGGTTGGTTTTGGCACTCCCAGTGGCTCCTAAATTGTAGGGATTGGTCTAGGAGGCTCCTGAACTAATGCAATCAAGTGCACTAGATGGTAGTAAGCCTCAATTATTGTTTCCCACACTTTAGTAACTGAAACATGTGCCCTGATTAGGCCAAGTGGACCCAATGGTGCTAATGACTAAAAATAGACTGGATGGACTCCCGATTTAGACATGACTCCTGATTTAGACATATGACCAAATTGGATAAGGGAGGATTAATAATCCTAACACCCCCCCCTTAATGCTAACTTGGACAATCTGTGGGCCCTGGTAACTAATACCATAGGTCACCCATTACATCAAGTAAAATAAATTAACTGCTTAATACAAGGAGTTGGGGCAAAAACCACATGGGAAAAAATCCCCCCCTCTATCTAAGCAAGTAGAATCAGGTCTCAAGTTTGAAAAAATTGAAAATATGTTGTTGCAATCTTCTTCTCTATAAGGTAGTGAAGCAACATGCATGGTGTGCTGTAGACAGCTATTCTAGGGACTGGCATGTAGACTTCTCCCTCTTCTCCAAAAATGATGATGGAAAGAAGGAGGAATGTAACCTTTGTCTCTTGCTAAATGAAGAGGTGTATGATCATATCCATTCTTCTAAATGTAGTGAGACTGAGCCCTCACCATATAGCATCTTACATGAAGTCTATTCCATCACTTTGAAGGAGGTAAGATTTCATGGCATAGTGCAAGGGTCTTTCCTTTCTGAGTGTGAGGTGGGTTTCCAGTCATCTTCCTAGCTTCTAGTTTGGAAGTAGGGACTGAATCTAGATCTGAGTCACCCTGAATATCAATCTCATAAACTAATAAAGATGGATATGCAATACTAGTAGAAGCTATAAAATAAGTATATGCAATGAATTTACCTTCCCTTGCAGGTGCCTGCTGAGAATGCACTAGTTCTAAAGGAGGCATGGAATGTGAGAACTGATATTCTTTTGAAGCATGATTTGTAGTACCCTTTGCTATGATGCTCCCAGTAGATATATCTATGATCTCCACTGAGTTAGGAAAAAAGATCACTTGATTTGGAGATCCAATATGGGTCATCTGATAGACAAATAATAGGTTTGAAGATAGGAAGGGAACAAATAGCACATCTTTGAACCTTTCATGTTCAATCTTGACAGAACCCTTCCCTTTTGTTTTGAATTTGCTGTTATTTCCCATCTGAATACTAGGGGCATCAAAGGACTAAAAAGAAGAGAATTATTCTCTGGATGCAACCATATGGTTGGAAGCTCCAGAATCAATGAGGAAGACATGTGCTGATATGCAGCAAGCCTTCAACGCATGGCCTTTCCTTTGGTATTCTTATTCAGAGTCATCCTTCCTTGTGCTAGCAAGTACATAAATGTTATGTTTCTTAAAAAGAAGATCCATTTCATCATGTTGTCTTCTCATATAGGATCTTTCTGGATGAAATCCCCTTCCACAGTAAGAGTAGAGGCCCTTGCCTTTTCCATTCTTCTTTCTTCACTTCAAGCCTGAAGGCTCATTTGACTACTCTTTCTTCACAAGAGACTCATCTCTTTTCTTCCCTTTGTCAATCGCTACCTTATCTCCTCTTGCAACTAGAGCTAGATCTTTGGAAGATCGAATGATCCCCATTTGGATCAATTTATCATTCTCAAAAATAAGAGATTGGATGAAGGAATGAAGAGTGGGCATCTTCCAATTTGGAGTAGTGAACCTTACTGTTTGGAAGGTGGATACAAATACAGAGTAGTATGCATTGAGATTTGTGAGAATGGCATGGATGAGCTGATCTTCATCCTTCTCCACTTTGCATTGCTTCAACTGATATATCAGGTTCTTGAACTTTGTGAATAATTCATTCAGTGAATCGAAGTTGGATGGATTAAGAGTGATTAGATCATTTTATAGCTGGTGGATCCTCATCTCATCCTGCTTATCAAATAAGGAGGAAAGATTGTCCCAAACCTCCTTGGGAGTCTTCAATCCTTGGATGTGGAATCAAATATCTTTAGAGACCGAGGAGAGAAAGTGTCCATGGGCTTCATCAAGCCTGTTCAAGTACTTTTCTTTGTCATTATCTAAAGTTGGCACTGCCTCTATTTCTTCTATGAGTCTAAAGAGCTGCTTGGTGTGGAGCATTACCACCATGTCTTCCTTCCACTGGTGATATTTGAAGGGAGTGAGAGGCTCTGCTAGATGAGGCATTTTGAATTTAGTAAGAAGGACTGAGCTGCTGTAGCGAATGCAATGAGAAGAAAGGGCTGCTTGTAGCAAATGTTGTAAGGAAAGCTTATGAACTATCACACAATCAAACATACAAAGTAAGGTCGACAGTCTGCACTTTTGGAATTTCCTTCACACCCAGCATACTTAATCAAGCAAGCTTGATGAACAATTTCCTAACTTGATATATTAAGTGGTTAATTCTCTGCTTTTGGTGCAGTACTGGAAGGAGCAATTTGATCAAAATAAATGATCCAACTGGATATCTGAGGAGGAGAGGTGTCTTGTTCACCGAGGCTCTGATACCATATTAAATTGAGCACATAGATCTGTGGAAAAACACACAACTCACAAAATAGATCACACAATTTACTCAACACATGAAGAATTGAACAGTGCAAAAATGGCTTGCAGCTATGAATGCTTTCATTAATAAAAAGGTAATTAGATAATAATTACAATGAAGTACAATGGATTTAATAGCCACATGAAATTCAAATACACATGAGGAAATTCGAATTGATAGACTCTACTTGACTGTAGGTAACTGAGACCTTGTCTAAATCACTATCGGAGGACTCAATAGTTAACTAACCTTATCTAAACCATAACTGGAGTTCATCGGAGCTCTAAAACACAACTCAAATGTTACATTCAGTGTTTACTAAGGCTAACTGACTATGGTAGGTGAGAAATGCACCCCTCTTAAGTGCAGTCATGTAAACCTAGTGCTAACTGAATGTAACTGACTCCTAACTTAGCTTGACTAGTCATCAACTGAACTGAACTGACCTTGGTTGGTTTCAGCACTCCCAATGGATCCTAAATTGTAGGGATTGCTCTAGGAGGATCCTAAACTGATGCAATCAAGTGAAATCAGTGGCAGTAAGCCTCAATTACTGTTCCCCACACTTTAGTAACTAAAACATGTGCCCCAATTAGGCCAAGTGGACCCAATGGTGCTAATGACTAAAAATAGAATGGATGGACTCTCGATTTAGACATGAATCCTGATTTAGACATATGACCAAATTGGACGAGGAAGGATTAATAATCCTAACACAAAGAACAAAAAAGGGCTGAACAAATCCCCTAAGCATCAATTAAAATATTATAATCACAGAAGCAATTCGACCGGTCTTAACACCACAAAAAGGATGAAGGTGAAAAGCAAATAGATATGGGGTAGCTACCGGTGGTTGTTGCAGCTTGTTGTTGTAGCTGGTTGTTTAACCACTTGAATCTGCTTGATTGGTTAAATTCCTTTCATGTTGGTAAAATGACATAATGCAATCCTCTTTTTGCAGATTAGCATAATTTGTATTATTTTTTTAATTCTTAGAAACTCTCAGGAAAGAAGTCTATTAAGAACACACACATCGAGCTTCCATCTAAGACCCAAACATGCATTTGCTAAAAATTCATATACATACATTGATGTTTTCATTTCAATTTGCTGATGTTGTTTAAATTATGATCATAGCAATATCTTTCAGATGGAGAAATTGATAATCATAAATACACTCAGGTCTGTGTTGGCAATTTCATTTGAATTCTTTATTTCTGTTTTGTGAATAATACAATGATTTATTTTAGTTGCTTTTGTTTTGTTTAAAAATAAAAATAAAAATATATATATTTTCAAATGGACTTTCTTACATTCCTAAAACAATACAAATGCATGAATTTTACACTCTACGATAATTTGTTTTCTTCAAGTCACTTTGATAGCACACAAAGACAAAGGAAAAAACACACTTTATTTTTGAAATTCAATTCGCTCGCCTCCATACTAATTCTTTCATTTTACAATAATCTCACCTTGTTTGATTGCAGGTTTAGTACTATCATTTTTCACGTTCAAAGATCGTCAATTTTGTTGTTGAAGTGATTTGTCATGAATCAAAAAAATTTTAAAAGCATGCCTCGTTGACAATGTTTCTAGGATATTTGATTTTTAAATCAATAAAAGTGCAATAAACCAATTTTCTCATAATGCAGAAAGTTTCTTGTGTGTTGCAGCCGGCTGTCGCAGCTAGGCTTTTTACAGCTGAGTGTTGCAGCCGGATTGCTGCAGGTAGTTGTCATGCAGCTGGCTGTCACAACTATGTGGTGTTTCAGTTGGCTCGTTACATCTAGTTGTTGTGTAGCTGGCCGTCACCACTCTGTGTCAAAGGCATTGTTGTCGTAGCTGGTTGGGTTGTTACAACTATGATCGGATGAAACCAGCACGAGAAACATGTAATTTTCTTTACAGCTTATGTACTTCTTTCTACATGATATGTTTCCTTTTATGAAATTCTCACAACTTTTATGCTAGGTTGCATGAGTACATATTCAATACATATTCACTAAGAAGTTTTCATGCAGGATTTTGTACTGAAGTATTTTTTAAGGTTTTAGAGATAGTCGCATTTTACTGCTTAAGTCATTTTTCAAAGAAACACAAAAATTTTGAGAAACGTGCTTTGATAGATAGCCTGAAGGAGTTGTTACTAATAATTTTGCTGATAAACATCATAACATTGGTTGTTACATAGAAACCATCCATAAACTCATTTGTGTCATGATTGTTTATCCATATTTCTCCTTCAGAGCACCTTCACCATCCATGTCTTGAAGTCCATTTTCCATCAATTTTTCTTTCATGACTTCACACATGCCCATCTTTCTGATTTGCATACATCCCTTTATATTTTTTAGTTCGTCTTTCGCTCTTTTTCCTTTCCAATTTCCTTCTGAAAAAAAAAAAACCAGCTCCCTTTCCATGACTACATGGCCTTGCCATATCCACTGCTTAATTGTGAGATCTTTTCACTGATTGTCCTACCAATATTTTTATACCACTCACATTGATTGATGTGGGATTCCTTAAGGCCCACCTTTCAACAGGTCTTGCCCCATCGACCTTAGTACCATATCTGGGATATAGACTAGAGTTCATTTTGAGTACCTGGAGGCTTGCATTCCTTAATGGCAAGTTCTCTCACTAACAATCATGGGAATTCATCAATGTACCTTGATCGTCAGATTTTGCAAGTGGCTCAACATCAACACATCTATTCGCACTTCACAAGATGTACTTGGGTACCTTGGCACTCATTGAAATCACTAGTGAGTTTCCTCGCTTTGGTTAACAATATTCATCAATGGCCGGTAATCCAATGATTTCTCTTCATGCTTGACCTCGACACATTTATTCGCATGACTAGAATTGTACCATTGGGTTTTGTAGCAAGTGAAGACTATACATTCTTTCGCATGACTCCATCAGCAGTTGCAGAAACATGACTTCAGATCTATGAGTGTACTACAGTTCCACTTTCTACCTTCCACATTTTCCATTATTTATCAGCAGTAGTTTAGATTCCTCCACTTCACATTACAATAGTTCCAGCAATTACAACTATAGCATCATTTACACTTACATTTTTATCCTGCAACTGTGACATATTTTCCATTATTTATCAATAGCAGTTCAGATTCCTCCACTTCACATTACAGTAGTTCCAGCAGTTACAACTGCAGCATCATTTACAGTTACATTTTTATCCTGTAGCCGTGACATATTTTCCATGATTCAGCATTAGCAGTTTTTGATTCCTTCACTGCCCATGATCCAGCAGTTACAACCATAGTAGCAGTGACACTTTCCATGATCCAGTGGTATCAACTACATTCCTATTGCATCGTTCATCTACTTTTTGGGTAAGTGGGGGTATGTTGTTTTCTAAACTTTAATCATGCAATTCCTTACATGCTAGCAATGAATAATTTGGAAAATTCCCTCGCCATTTCTTTCACAGCTCATGCTAGGTTACATGACGACATGCAACCACATCATTTGGGGAGGGGGAACTATATTAAATACATACTCACTACTATCATTTCATTCTTTTCACCACCATCACCCATTTTTCATCTCATTTACCATTCATGAGCATTTATTTTTCGACAAATCCTCTATTGTACTTTGCTTCATACACATTGATATACATATTGGCATGATTCATAAAGATATAGAAAATACTTTCTTATGCACGATGATGCTTTATATGCACATTAATAGCTTATCATTTTCAGTGAGTGTATGGTTAAATTATTATGCAGCTAGAAAACAAATGATGAAATGAATGTTTTTAACACAAAAACCAACATTCTTTACATTCATGGTTGTCACACAAGAACCAACCATAAGGAAAATTTCAGCTGTTACTCATTCATTTCACATCATGAAATGAATGTTGTTAACACAATAACCAACATTCTTTATATTCATGGTTGTCACACAAGAAACGACCATAAGGAAATGCCAATTGTTACTCATGTATTTCACACCCTGGAAATATTCATTGTTAAAAAGACATCATCAATCAAAGCCAAAGTTTAGATGCCAAAAGTTCTTGAGAAGATCCATACACGGTTGCATGAGGACATGCAACAAGTTTAGTTGGGGAGTATGTTGGGACTCAGAAATGTCACTTTTTCATCCACTTTATCTGCCGCTATTCCTCACATTTCATCGTCCCATTAACCTTTTATCATACCATTTCCATACATATATGTGGGTTTCACCTTATTATTTCCACTTGATTTATTTTTAGTATTATAAGTGAATTTATGATTAAATATTAGAAAATTAACATGTTTTTCACTAATATCTCAAACTATGGATGAGCTTTGTAATGTGTAGGAATATCTGATGGATTAATTCAAAGAAAGGACTTCATGTATATCTTCTCCACCATTTCAAGGAGATAGTTATGCAAAGAATATTCCAAGGAGAATATCATGGATATTTGGTTGAGAGACATGTGGAGAATTTGTGAGATATATGTGGAGGATTTGAAGGGATCATATCTTGTAATAATAGGAAAGTAGTTGAGTGAATAGTGGATCTCTCATCATGAGGTGTTTATTCCCTTCATGTATAAAGAGAGTGGTCTCTCTTCATTTCAATAATCTTAAATACTAGATTATCTTAGAATATCTTAGATCTTAGATTATCTTAGAGAATAGTAGATTGCAGAAGTTAGTCTTGACTTTGTAATATGGAGAAGGGAATTTTTAGTTTTTGTTCATAATATTATGTTTGATACTTTCATGATTTATGATTGATTCTTGTGATGTAAATTAAGATTTCTTTATTGTTAATGTGAGCTCACATGTGTTGTCTTGTTTCTCTTCATATGTTGTCTTTATTTTATGCAATTCACTTTCAGCTGTGTGTTTCATCTTCCTGCATTAGATTGGAAATTGTGTGTTTCAGATTAAGGGGGGTTAGATTATATTAGTCTTAGTTTTACGGGGGGTTAGATTAGCTTAATTTCACTTCAGTCCTGCATATACTTTGCATGTGCTTCGTAAGCCTACAAACCTTGGATTGACAAATTAAATGGCTAGGCAATTACTACAATGGAATTAAAATGAAATTAATTCATCCCAACAGTTTTGTGGAAGCCAAATAACCCTAGCACAGGTCTGAATAAAAGGGGTTGCTTGGGAGGAGGCATCATTTGAAAAGAGATTCATTTCAATAACCTCTTGCCATAAGGTGAGGGATTACCCTTTGTGAATGTTTGGGTTTATCTTACACCTTATACATATGTTGGTGAATTATATTGTAAATGTGGCAATTGTATCTTGATAGCACATCATCATTGATCTTCATGGACACATATTTGAAGGCATAACATACATGAATTGGCATCTTAAATGTCTTCTATTGGTGAAGTGGTGGTGTGTTTGGTCCCAGTTTTATACATAAGCGCTCTTTGCACACATGAAGGCATGAACATTTAATCATTTACTTGGCTCCTACACCACATGCAGTATACTCTTGGGAACTTTCTACATATGTTGATGCATGACTGGGATGAAATGGCACTTAACTACATATTTTGGGGCATAACTTGGATGATGTGGCATGCATTGAAGGGATTTCATTGGTTGATGGATGGAGTGTTTGGTTTCCTTGGCCCACATGTACCCCTATTGTATGAAGTGACTCTTCACCTTCCACACATCTTGGTCTTCTTGGGAATTGACACATGGTATTAAATAGTAGTTTTCACTCTAGCACACATATTTTTTTGTGGTTTGGATGTAGCACCCAACCTTTGGATACTTTAGGGGTCATAATAAACACCATTTAATGGTTCTTAGCCTACACTTTGACTAGGACACTAGTTGGGAGGCCTTCTTTGTTCCTTACTTGATGTACTTAGAGTGGAAATATTTTTCTTCATTTTGTTAAAGGATGTATTTTCCCCCCTATTTTAGGGTTTTAGTGGACTTCTTCATTTTTTATTGTAAAGGAAGTTGAATCATTTCTCCTATAAAAGTATAGCTTTTCCTCACCCTCCTTATGTCAGGTGAGATAGTTCCTCCTCGCTTCATTTTCATGTTTTAAATGAGGATAAATCCTGTCAAAGATTAAGAGTTGGATCCTTTTGGTGCATATATGAGTTATTGTAACAACTTTCATGAGGAATTTATGCAATGCTTGTGTAGTGGATAAATTTATGTGATTATTTAAGGCTATTGATTATAATTAAAGGAAGAATTATTGGTTATATGTATAGAAGTTTGAAGTACTGATTGCTTTTTTTGCCACATTTCTTTCCTAGTTTGGTCATATGTACACTCTCCTGCATCTTTAGCCCTTGAAATCCTATCCCTTGTGGAGGATCCTTGCTTGGTTCTTGAATCTCTTGGTGATTATTAAGTAAGCACTCTTGTTTGTCTTTATGAAAGTTTGAAACATTGTTTGGTGTGTTAGGATTTTATTCCTATCTTGGTGTCTCACCCACTATCCTTCCTTATCCTTCAACCCTTGAAACCCTGGATCTTGTGGAAAGTGTCTAGTATGGTAAATCCCTCATAGACTCTTTAAGTTGCATAAGCCCTATAAGTTTACTAATATGAGTGATTTCTAGCGAACACTTCTTTCCTTTTATTTTCTTGTGCCAAATATTATGGTGGAAGTTACTTGAATCCATAACCCAATTGGTGAACACATTGGTCTCTATGGTTTTTATCCCCTTCCTAACATCACCCTTTCTTACATTTATATTTTAAACCTTAATTCTATTGTGGTTTTATCTTCTAATTTCCCCAAACTCTCAGTGCTAAATCCATAATAGTCTTAACCTAGGGAATCCCCCTAGATATTTTTATCATAAGTCTACACGTTGTGCGATGAACTGTAAAACCATGTGCCTTGGGGTGCGAGTTTACATTGTAATATATACTTTGGAAGCATCCTTAGGAGTCAACTTAATACAACCTCAATTAAATGACTATGTCAAATGACTTGAGGAGAAGGATTTAAACTCTAAGCAACAAAAAGAACCATGTACCATGTCTCACATTACCTTGTGAAACTAACAATGTAAACCATCCATACTTGGGGATTTCCCATTCTACATTGAACAAGATGCAACAAAGAGATCTTCCTTTTCAAAGTCAATGTATAACCTATATTGTCCCCAAACGGTGAATCTATGAGGGATCATCTTATATATTATAATGGGATACCTAGAAACCATGTATGAAAACCCCTATCACTACCACTTTCTTCTTCAAGAAGTCAAAGAAGAATTTGTATCCTTCATCCCTCTTGAATCCATTGCAATTGCAAGTGAATCCTAGCTACTTGGGTAATATATTCCTCTCTTCACACCTCTAGCTCCAAGTGAGGTATGTATCACTATTACTTGACTCGATGGATTCTCCTTATGGTGCATAGATGGTGATGCATAGTTTCTAATTTATATCACCCTTAATAAAACTCACGGATGTCAATAGATAGTGTTACTACCCAAGGTTGCACTCAAGTGAGAAATTCTTGAGACATGAGTGCAACCTGACGGTAACTAAGGAAGGATGTTCCCTGCTATCACTTATATTGAGAATGAACCAGTATTGGAACCAAGATTATATATCGCATTAATTAATAAACCCATTCATTTATTTCTAAGCCTGTATAATCTAAAAATGAGACTTGACTTACCCCATAAACAAAAATTATACAAAATAAATGAAATAAACCCATTCATTTATTTCTAAGCCTGTATAATATCAAGTTATTTTTTTAGTCATTAATTGAAAGCCTAATTTCTCTTGAAGCAAATTTTTTGATCATTTAAAATGGATCTAGGGTGGTTGTATTCTCACTCAACTCGGTAGAACTCAAAACTTAGAAATTATATAGATATGGATATGTAAAAATTTATTTTCAATATCTATTTTTATCTCTCTATATAGCAGTTTTTATATTAAAAGTACATATCTAATATATCTTTTTCATATATATAGGGATAAGTATAGTTGGATAAGACGATGTACATTACTGATATTTGTCTCTTTCATACATAGAGAGATATTTATATTACCTACAAATGATAAGGTAAATATTCTATACGAAATCAAAATCAAGATAACATGTTGTTGTTGTTCAAAAAACATTTCATCATCCACCAAGTGCTTTTGATAGGCTGCCTCAAAAAGATTGGTTTCTTCTTCTCTTTTTTCCCTTTCCAAATAATCCATAGTTTTTTCTAATTTCTAGAGTTTGTGTTCCATTTCATGTCTTTCCTCAAGCTTCTCATTCTTGCAAAGTGAGCATAATCATAAAAGAATAATATCACAACTATAAGAATCCTCTAAAAAAAAACCCCTAACATTTGCAAAATTACTTAATATAACTATAGCATATAAAGCAGATAAGTAAATGTTGCATACCCCTTAAATGGCATCATTTTTCCCTTTTTTCCCCTTTTTTCTCTCATATTCTTGAATTAAAGCTTAGGCCTCTTCCCATTCCTTCTCTTCAATCTCCCTCTAAATTCTATGCTCATACAAACCTCTGAGATGACAAAATTTGAAAACAAAAAAGAAGCTTTGAATACTAAACTAATTTATTGTAAGGAAATATTGCTGAAATTTGAAGAAAAGGAAAAATAGTGGGAGAGAGATGCATGACTTTGGGATGAAAAGAAGAAGGATTTTGAAACAAAACAGATAGAGTTGGAAAAAGAGATAAAGGAACTAAAGGAAAGGGATAAGGGGAAACAAGTGCAATTTATTTCATCTTATGTACAATCTAGTACAGATTCCCTTTCCCAGGCAATGTCTCAGGTAAGCCTTGGAGATCTAGAAATCACTGGTTTAAAGAACCAAAATAAAATTTTGGAAGGCATAGCTGAAAATAAAGAACAGAAAAGAAAGAAATTGGAAGATATGTGTAAGGAGATGGTAGAAAAGAATAACAAATTGGAAAAACAAGTTTTAAGATAGTCATCCTTACAAGGAAGAAAGCATCTTATCTGGGATGTACTGATAGCAAAAGCAGCAAACCTTAGGCCCTATTTGGATTTTATTCTGGACAAAGATATTGCTACACTAGTAGCTAGACAAAAATGTTCAGATGGTAAAGCAGGTCTTAAACAAAAATCCCATTGACATAGCTAATAATGCGATCATTTTCTTGAACAATTTGATAGAAGAAGAAATCAAGAAAGCAAACATCCAGGATAGAGTTTTGGTTATCACATGGGCAATAAAGGTGGTGAATAAATATCATCATCTAGAAATAGTTTAAGCAAAAATAAATGCTATGCATAATCAGATCAAAGAATTCATTCAAATTTTTAATCCTTTATTCAAAAGAGGGCTTCCTTTCTTTTGGGAAGAGAAAGGAGGAATGTTGTCTCAGAAGGAGTATAATAATAGGTTAATCAATTGTAGACTAGATCACATACAATTTTATGATATGCAATAACAATCTTTGTCAGGAAAAAATGTGATTGACAAGTTGGCTAGAGATTTTGAAATCTTGTTTGAATTTAAATCTACATGTGCCAGATTTCAAGATTTCTCCTATCCAAAAAATGTGGAGCTCAAGGTATTGGCTAAGGAGATGATCATTTTGTATTTCCCAGTTGTTGATCAATGGAAGACGATTGAAAATTACAAGAAAAGTAAATAAAAGCAATGCCAGTGAAGATATGCCTAAGCATGACGAGGATCAAAGGGACAACTCTAGAATGATCAAGGGAACCAGAATCCTGAAGAGGAATTACTATTTTAAATCCAGCATACACATCACCCCCATTATTTTATATTTTATGAAAATCGTGCAAATGTGCCATGTTAGAGTTTTTTGGAAGTTTGTTTCTCAATTTGTAACTAATTTCGACTCTATTTTGAGGTTGGTCTTGGGGGTCTAAGACACTATAAATATACCCTCAACAGAGGATGAAAGGGTTGAAACCCATGATACTTTTGTGTTATTTAATTTTGAGATCTTTCTTTAATAAAAGTTGCAGAGCCAATGCTGGTTTTTGAATGAAGAAATTAATGTATATTTGTCAGTTACAGTCTATGATTTCTCTCATTTATGTGCATGTTTTTCGTGTTAATATTTTCATTATGTTTAGTTTCAGAATTCATACTTGGTTATGCTCTATCTATCATTTCAGATATTCAGAAATTGTTTCTACCAAAATTAATGCAGCATTCATCCTTTTTGGTGCTCTGTGTTAATGGAATGTCATATTTTATTCCTTTCCACCAAACCAAAAACATGTTGACCATAACTGAAGTATTACCTTTATTTTGCATACATTCCACATGCAAATTGCTTTATATTTCTTGATAATTGTGACTCCATAGCCTAATGTACCCTTACCCTATTTCCACCACAACAATATCTGAATTTATTTTCATGTTTGTATCTGGCCTTGTTATATATCTGTGAGATATCCCTCTCTAAAAATGGATAATCTAGCTCCCTTTCCTAAAGTGTTTATGTTGTTACCTCGGGGTTCACTTTACACAACCTTGGGTGCATTTCTGAGTGCTAACAAACTGGTGCCATTGCTGGTGACGCAAAAGTGAAAATCATCCCTGGGAGAAAAAACAAAGATTCTAAGAAGAAAAGTTTATGTACATAAAAAGAGATTCCTGCAGTTGAATAAGGTTGTATATTCGACCTGAAGACTCCACATTGGTTCTGAGTGAATTACAGAAGGCATCCTAGCTTCCAAGTGGCCACATACATGAGGTAATCCTAACCCTGAAATATTATAAGGTGTGGATAACCCAAATTAATTGCTTGGAATAAAATAAAAAGACCAACTAAATATTCCTCAATTTGAAAATTCATCTACTCAATAATTTCATATCATTCAATATTCTATGTGGGAAACTAATTTTGAAAGGTGACTATTAAATTCTAAATCAGAATCTGACCTGAAGAACACAAAATTAAATCCTAGTGGATTAGAGTCATATTTGCTTGACTCTCTTTGGAAGAACCTTCAAAACGCTGAGAAAACTAGTGCAAGAAATCCTACTTTTCAAAATGTTCACCCGTATATCCCACCAGTTGTTTAAAAACACTCCATCCTTAGAAGATCCTCCTATATTTTGAAGTCCACCTAGACCAATGACATACAGATTTTCCCCTTGGCCTTTCCTGCTGCATTACATGACCTCCCTATCAATTATGCCCAAAGAATTACCTTGTATAATGGGGAAGGTAATTTATTAGCCGCACAACATGTGGATAGATTTGATGACTTCATTGATATGGAATAAGTTGATTATGAAGATGTTAGGATGAGATTGTTTGCACAAACTGTTTCTGGGGAAGCCAAGAAATGGCTTAGGGATTTCCCTAATGGATCCATTCATACATTCCAATCATTCAAAGCTGCATTCTTATAAAGGTGGGATGACAAGAAGGGTCCATTACAAGTACTGTCCTAATAAAACTGTCTCAAGAAAGGGGCTTTTCAATCTATCCATGAATTTTCAAGCTATTTCTTGAGAGTATATAACTCCATCCCTCCTCATATAAAACCTCTAGTAGGTGCTGCTAAACTCCACTATGCTGATGCTTTTGAAAGTGATCTTGCTTTATTATTGATAGAGAGGAAATATTTAATCAACTATCCTTCTTGACATGTTTAAAGATGCATTAGAATTAGAATCCAACATGATGGCATGTGGAAATATGAAGCATAGAATAGAATCTAATAAAAGAAAAATCAGAGACGAACTTGTGTCTTCTACTTCTGCTGTTGCCTCTTCTAGTGATATAAAATTTGACATAATATTGAAGACGATGGAGAAAATGATGGATAAATTGAATGTAGATAAAACTCCACTTAATATTAAAAAAAAATGAACCTCAAATCATAAATCCTAATTTCAGAAGACCCAATCCTCCTCAACCCCCTCAAATCAAACAGAGGGATTTAAAGAATCCTAGAAATCCAAATGACTAGCAAATCCAGCGACCTTTCCCTTATTGAAGATCAAATCCATCATTTAAGTTATTTGGATTCTGATATATACCTCACCGAAATAGAACATAACATGTATACTCAGGAGGATGATAATACAGATTTTGGGGAAGAATTGGGGCAATACCAGAGGGGGTACCTACACGCTATGGATGATGTCCAAAGAATGATTCATTTGAGGAATAGAGAGGTTACTATAAATAAGGGAAGGCTCAATCCTAATCAACCTTCCAGCAGCCAACAGAACAATGATAATAAAAAAAACAAAAAAAAACAAAAAGAAAATATTGTATATAAAGATCATATAAATAAAGTAGAAAAGACAAAAGAAGTTAAACAACCAGCACTGATAGATGTGGAAAAAACTGTTTCAACTTTCAACCTGCAAACAAAGCTATCAAAGTTAAAAATATCCATCCCTTTTAATGAATTGCTAAGAAACAGAGAATACAGAGACAAGAAAATAGTTATGGTTAAGAATCATGGAGAATTTCAACCTGATTTTTTAGAAATGAATGATGATGCTCCTACTATTGTTTTTGGGTCTAAATTTGAAAATGGAGAGGAGGATGAAGTTCTCCCTTTCTACCTAAGTCTAAATGTACATGATATGGTTGTGCACAATGCCATGTTATATTTTGGTGCCACCCATAATCTGTTGACAAAGGGAGTAGTATAAATCTTGGGATTAGAAGTTACTAGACCATTTAAATATTTGTACTCTTTTGATTCTAGTAAGGTAAAATGTCTTGGAATGATTAAAGATATGGTAGTAACTTTGACATAAATTCTCTTTAAAATTGTGGTAATGGAAGGTTGTTGTAGCATACATTTCTCCCAAATTTGTTGTGTTACTGTCAAGGTATTGGACCTCTAAATTAAAAGGAAGTCTGTAAATGGACATGTCCTATGTTACCATTCCTATGACTGAAGGGAGTAAAAGGTTGTACACTGAGAAAAAATCCCCATATGTAGTTAGAAGCCAAGACAAACCGAATAATCATGCCATATATGCTATTGATACTGAGTTGGGATCTTCTATTTTCTTTAATGATGTTTCTCCCTGTGATCTTGAAACGTATGCACCTATTCAAGGTAAGGAAGAAGAAGAGTCTGAAAAGAAACAAGAATCTTTAGAGAAGAAACAGAAAGAAGAAGGTCTCTGGACCATATATTTTGATGGATTAGTGGCTAAAATTGGTGCAGGTGTAGGTGTGTATATTATTTCTCCCATTAGGGATTTTGAAAGTTTGTCTTATAAGTTAACTTTTGAATGTACAAACAATGTGGTAGAGTATGAATCTTTGTTTTTAGGGCTGCATGATTTGAAAGGTATGGGATCCAAAAGGATACAAGTCATAGGGGGCTCAGAGCTAGTTTTACTTCCTAAGTTGTACTTAGTGGTTTTTATCAAGTAATCCTGGTGAACCGGACAAAGATGATTTGTTCGGACTTTAGAAGACCTTCAAAATTACTTCTAGGAAGTGATTGTTGTACTATATCACATGTCCAAACCCCATAGGGGAGTTGTAATAAAATGTTCTAGCATGATAATGTCTTTAAAAGAATCGGTCTCTTAGACTTTATTTGTTAATCTGATCAGCCCAAGGTGTTTTTTCCCTTGGTTATTATTGGTTGTTGAATCAACGACTGATAATTTCTGAGTTTTTCACTCAATAGCTCCAAAGTTGGGGTGGTCAGCTTGGCATTTAGGCCTATTGAGGTTATTAGAGTCTATCTGTCAATGTATAAACATGCTACTCATTATGGTCGAGTCATATGAACATGTATAAGTCCCCCTAGGTTTTTAATTTTTTTAATTTTTTAATTTTTTTTTAAATTTTAATTTTTCCACAAAACTTAGGTTATTTTTTAATAGTCTAATTGGAAAATTTGTTTTGTAATAAAAGTGGGCTCGGAAATAAGTTTCAGTCATGGGGTGCTCATTTTGAAGCTAAGAGCACCATGTAAACCCATAGACCCACTTTTTCTAAGTTTTGAGTGATTTTTCCATCACTCAGGTCAAAAATCCCTAAAAATCAAATATTGATTATTTCATTAATAAATAAATTAAATAATGGAGAAAACCCCAAATCCTAAATCATTCGGATTTGCTCCGATTTGATTGAAATTAGTCTCATCGGATTGGGATTGACTGGATCAGACCATCCCTTTATAGAAGGAGGTGATATAGGATGAACAAAGTGTACATTTATGCATGCAATCTTGGGAACTGTACCCTCCCTCTCTCTTACACACGTGTGGGATCATATGGATGAGTTTTGGTGGATGCTTCAGTTAGAAGGTTAAGGTGTAAGTCATATCAGCTCTTTGATTGACAATTTCGCTCAGTGAGACTCAGATCGGCTCAAATCAGGCTCAAATTCACTCCACATGCAGCTATAGTCTCTCTCTCCTTGGGATTTGCACCCCCCTGGGCTAGATCTCCTGTTTTCTCTATAAATAAATCACATATTACCTCTTCCAAGCTAGTTAGAACTGGGATTGAGGTGCTGTAGCTATTGTACTATTGCTATGTTTTCATTTGACATAAATAAAATCTCTGGAGGAAAGATGGTGTCAAGTTATTGTGTGTGTGGATGAACATTGCCATGTTTCACTAAGGTAACCTATATCTATGTTCATAACTTGCTCATTTTTTGTAGATCCAGTGCTAAAGATTGATAATAAGTTTATTATGATATTGATAGGAAATGATTTTGTTAATAATTTAATTGGATATCTCTTTCCTTTTTATGCATGTTTAGAGATCTATATTCAACATGTTTTATAAGTTTCTATGCATGCTATTCTAATATCTCTGTTTATGTATTAACCAGATCTCACAAGCATTTTAGCAAGCCTTTAGATTAAGTTACAGGTTCCTAGATTAGAGAGGGCACTGATCTATTTTTATTCCTCACTTTCTCCAAAAATTTCTCAAAGGCATAGTCCCTCAACATTCCACCGGAAAGCTCCATGGTTGATCTTCAAAGCCTCTAGCACTCTTTCTTTCTTTTCCTCTTTCTAAAAACCCAAATTTTGCGTGGTTACTTTGTTTACAAGATTTGTAATTATTCAGATCTATAATGTTAAAGTAAAACTTACATAGATTTATTATTTCAAGGCTCATTGTCTAGATATCATTCCTAGAAGGTTTCATTAAGCATTCTAGATCTAGTCTAAGGAAATCGTCTGTTTTGCATGGCAATTTAAAGAGAATCCATAGTTCGCATGCATTAGATTTATGTTTATATTTAAAAAAAATAAAATACAGCAATAAATTCAAATCTCATTGGCTTCCCAAACAGCAATCCAAGATTCCAAGGAAAGCTTGCTTTCCTTGGTTCCTTTTTTGCCATTTTAACTAGTTTTAACTTAGTTTTTTTTGGTTTAAAGTAGGCTGACCCAAAGGTAATTTCAAAGTGATTTTGGGCATATTTTATTCTAATAATATTTCTATATTTTAGCAGGAATAACAGAAAGAGGATAATTTGTTGTTCGAAAGTGGCTTTTGGATCATCCGAATCCCCCCAGGGGACTCCTTTTTTATTGTAATTTTGATTTTGGGCATTTCATAAAATATTGGCTTCTTCTTGTATAAGAAAAAAAGAGGATTCACATAATTTTACTGGTATTGTAACATCAGATAATAAAAAATTTCTCCGAATAGGCTCTTTCGAGCTCATTCCCCATCCCCCTAGGGGAATTCGTGCTTTTTTGTCGTTTTTTGAATTTTCTTATTTATTTTAGCTCTAGATTAGTTTCATTGATATAAAATAATATGATTTGATTAATTTATCATATATTCCATATTACAGTATCAAAGTAACTTTAATGCTTACCCCATGACTTCCCGATTGGCCTGAAAGGGGAAAGAGATGCGCGGTAGGACTAATTAGAAAACTTGTGGTTTGTTTCCTTCTTGTTGCTTATCATTAATATATGCAATGAATATTTTAAAATCAACCCCTTCCTTGATTCCCTGATTGAGGTGCACTTGGACCGAAAGAGGTTCCTGGAAGGTTTTTTCTTTCTAAAAAACTCATCCTTTAAAATGTACTAAAATTGAAAAGACTCCAGTGTGTATGATCTAAACTTGGCTATGGTTCATCTGATCAGTCAAGCTAAATCAAAAGCAATGTGAGTGACTATATTCATTAGTCTTCACCTTCCCCAATTAACCACCATCAAGCGAAAATCTAATACCTTCATCAAACCGTAAATGGTGGAAAAATACCCAAAGGAAGTGGGAACTCCTGGGAAGTTAACTTGGGGTGCCGATCTCTAATACACATTTCGGTGTATTATGAACATAGTATTAGAGACTCCATTCATCCCACACATTCCTTGCGGGTAGCCATGAAGGTTTATTTTTGGACATACTCCAAGTATCCCTCGGGTATATCTAGAGTCCCCCCCCTCGCCTAATTTAATCCATTCATATTTCACATTTACTTAAAATGTACCAAGAGGCAATTGCAAAACATTCACGCCAAGCACATGTAAGTACATTTGATTATTTTGTGACTCTATTTTTAAGGCACTAGTTCTCTATTTAAATATTTTGATATATATGTATTGTGTGTCAACATTGTGCTTTCTTGTGCTCATTTTGTTATCTTTTCATATATGGTTATTAATGTTTAATTTCAAACTCCTAAACAACTCATTCAGTTTAACATCATCATACTAACGTAATTTTCCTTAGTAATTTAATAGCGTCTACCCCCCTTGGCTTCATTAGGAGTTGAGCCTAAATGTAGGAGTCAAGAACAAGGTGATAGCCTTGACTCGAGACTTACCCCCAAGGACACACCAAGTGGCTTGAATATTTCTGCCACGTTCCCCCCAAATGTGTGAAAAGAGGAAACATATAATAATAAACTAGGTAAACGACAACGATCAAACTAGGAATCCTAGAATGAGATCTTATAGAAATGAAGTGTGGGATATTTTGGGTAGTTATTTTACTGATCATACAATCAGAGTAGTCCCCAGATATGAAAAAATAGTGGTTGAATCCTAAGATGTTGTTGCTGGAAAATTCAAAAATCCCATTGCTGGTCAAAGGAAGTATAAGGTTGACATTGTAAACAGAACCTCCATACATGATAATTCCAAATACTGGCAAGTATTTGAAGATGATATGCAAATCAAAATATTTTTGCACTTATCTAGTGATTTTGTAAACACTCAAGTAGATAACAAAAATGACAATCTTGAGGGTTTTCAAGATGAAGAGGACAATGAAGAAGGGATTGCTGATAACATGAAGTACAAAAACTCCATGGGAGGGAACGACATAGTGCAGTTCAAAGGTAATCATATTCCCAAAGGCTTGATCCCTCTAGATAAGTTGTTTGACCAAAACAATGCAATAAGAATCTGAAGATGAAGCCTGGTGATGATGCCGTCGAAGATAAAAATATAAGGACCGAAGAACACCCAAAGATCATAAAACTATCAAAGAGATTGCCTGCCAAAGAAAAGGAATATTATATCAATTTGATGAAAAGGTACATTTACGTATTTGCATGGATCTATCAGGATCTTAAAGCGTATGATACCTCCATCATAAAACATACTATCCCTATAAAACCTAGTCAGAAACCTTTTAGACATTAATTGATAATAGTTAATAAAAAGTTGTTGTCTGGCATTGAGAAAGAGATGAGTAAATTGTTCAATGACAAGATCATTGTAACTCTGATATTTTCCAAGTGGGTTACAAATCTAGTCCTTGTTAGAAACAATAACAGTTAAATATGGATTTGTATAGATTTCAAAAGTATTAACAAAGTCTCCTTGAAAGATAATTATCCTTTTTTGAAAATGGAACACATTTTCTAGACAATGGTGGGGTCTGAAAGGATTTCCACCATGGATGTTTTTTCATGGTACAATCAGATAAATTTGTTTCCTAAGGATCAAGAGAAGACTTCCATCACTACACCATGGGGTACTTTTATGCATTCCAAGACACCCTTTGGTATAATCAATGTAGGGGCTACTTTCCAATGCACCATTGACATTTCCTTTGCTAAGTAAAAAGACAAATTCACAGTGGTCTATATGGATGATATGATTGTGTACTATAGGTCTGACAGGGAACATATCAGGGAACACCTAATTTCAAAGTATGGTATAAATATTGATCCACAGAGGATCAAGGAAATCATGAAGGTTGAAGAACCAAGGAGAAAAAAGGAAGTACAATCCTTCATTGGAGAGGTAAATTTTCTAAGAAGGTTCATCCCCAGTTTTGTTGAGATACCAATGAATATCACTAACATGATGAGAAAGGACCATGATATTAAATGGAAAGTGGATGTAAGGAGAGCTTTTAGAGATATAAAAGAAGCCATCACAAATGCCCTTGTTCTGGTAAGTCTCAACTTGAGCAGAGA
This sequence comes from Pseudotsuga menziesii, assembly GCA_001517045.1. Classification (NCBI taxonomy): domain Eukaryota; kingdom Viridiplantae; phylum Streptophyta; class Pinopsida; order Pinales; family Pinaceae; genus Pseudotsuga; species Pseudotsuga menziesii. Next base: position 251,031 of record LPNX010313916.1, read on the forward strand.
TTTTTTAATCTTTGCTTATGCTTTTGATCACACTGTTGCTGGAGTTCTCTTACAGAAAAATGATCAAAATTTTGAGTAGCCTATATCCTTTTTTTAGAAAAGTGTTAAGAGATAGGGAGTTGAAATATGACATAATGAAGAAACAAGTTTATTCCCTATCCAAATCTATGAAAGATTTTAGAGTCTATGTTCTCCATTCACAAATCATTTCTTATGTTCCTAGCAGTGTGGTGAAGGGCATCCTTACACAGCCTGATCTAGAGGGGAAAAGAGAAAAATGGATTTTTTTGTTTCTAGAATATGACATTGGAATCAAGTGCACCAAACTGATTAAGGGTCAAGGACTGGAAAAAATGATGACGAATTCCAACTTTGAACCCTTGCAACTGAATTTCTTAACCAGTCATTCAGACCATCTTGGCATAGAGGTGCAGGTAATTCCTGACTTCTCCATATCTCTATGGTATTAAGACATTGTGTATGTGATGCAAAATTTGCAGGCTCCTACAAGGTTGAGCTAAACAAGGGAAAGGTCAGTGAAGATAAAATATGCCAAGTTTTGTATTCTGAATGAATATCTATATTGGGAAGATCTCGGTGGTGTTGTATTAAACTGTGTTTTGGAGAATGAATGCCAACATACTAGAGAGGAGTTTCAAAAAGGATATTGTGGGGGGCACCATTCTTGGAAAGTAACATTAACCAAAGCTTTGAGAGCTCATTTTTACTACCCCTCATTATTTTTTGATTTTTATAATGATATCACTAAGTGCCACCAATGCCAGATTCTTGATGGTAAGAGTAAACTAGTTCCACTTCCTCTTAATCCAATATCTATAGAAACACCTTTTCAGTAGTGGGGACTAGACTTCATTGGGGAAATAAATCCAAACTCTTCAAGACAATACAGATGGATTCTGACAGCCACACACTACTTTACAAAGTGAATTGAAGCAATACACACCAAGAGGGATACTAATGCAGTGATTATGGATTTTTTGGAAGAAAACATTTTGTCTAGGCTTGGATGCCCCAAGGGGATTGTGACAGACAATGCAACATATTTCAAGTCCAAGAAGATGATTAAATTTTTTCATAAGTATCATATCAAACTAAACCATTCTCCTACCTATTACCCACAAGGAGATGGGCTAGCAGAGTCTTCAAATAAAATCCTTGTAAGGACTATTAAGAAGATGTTAGAATATAACAAGAGATCCTGGCATACAAAGCTGGAATATGCTTTGTGGGCTGACATAATTAACACAAAAAGGGAAATTGGAATGTCACCATTCCAGCTAGTATGTGGAGCTAAAGTAGTTATTTTATCATCCTTGGGAGTGCTAGTCATGAATTTGTTACAGAACAACAGAATGAGCTAAACCATATGCAAAGAAGAATAAATCAAATCATAGAATTGAATGAGTTAAGAGACAAGGCCTATGGTAATGTAAAGATACATCAAGAAAAAATGAAGAGTACTTTTGATAGGAAGGTCAAAGAGGAGAAATTATTGGTTGAATATTTGATTCTGAAATGGGATGCAACTCATGAAGAGAAGGGGAAACATGGGAAGTTTGATCACATCTGGGTTGGTCCCTACGTCATTGCAACATATAGGGGAGATAATTCTTTCATCCTACAACATCATGATGGATCTTAGCTGGAAGGGGGTCCAATAAATGGAATATTTATCAAAAAAAAAATTACATGAAAAGGAAGAGGTAAGATTTTGTATCATAGTTGTATATATTCCTTATTTTCAAACAGTAAAAACGGTGAACCAAATGATTTGAATCATGAGGAGAAGGCCCTAAGATCTAGAGGGGTATCCATGTTCTCTTTTCTTTGTATTTTTTTTACAAAAACAACATAAATAAGAGGTTCTGAATTCTGAAATATGGGGAGCCACCCAATGGATTCAACACTTGGCATACGGGTTCTTTGCTACCTCATAGGGAGGATAAAATACATAGACGGAGCCACTTGTTAGCATTGTTTTTGTGATGAATAGTTGGAGGGGATTAGACCTGTGAAAGGAGAAATAAGGTCTATCAAATTTTAATATAATACAACCTGGGAGGATATTCATAAGTTTTTGCAGGTATATCAAAGGAAATGAAAGGATCAAGTGAACAAGTTCAATAGTTTTAGCATGAGCTCGAACAGGTTATCTTGCAGGTACCACTGTCCATTAGATGAAAAGAAGTAAATATATCTATGAGCATGAACAATTTTGTTGATTAAATGTGTAGTGAGAAATAAAATGTTTCAATCAATGAACTGGTGCAAAAGGGGTGTATATTTCCAAGGTGACGGTCAATGGTTTGATCAGATTGATGGATGAAATCTATTTCACAAATCTAACTTGCATGATGAAAAGTACTTTTTGGATTTGCAGAATCGCTTAAACACCTGCAAGTTTTAAGGGCCAAGATCGAAGATAGTTTACATCAATGAAAAAGGTAAATTCCACTGATCTAAAGTGATCATGTAAGATCACATTTCATGTCTGCATAATGGTTTAAATAGAATTCATGTTTCAATGGTGGAGATCAAGTGAGAGATAGATTTAGGGAAGAGAATGATTTCGCTAACTAAATATGTGCAGAGGGAATTACTTTTAAAATTTGCATAATTTGGTAGGCCCTTACAGCTTGAACGATAGAGATCTAAGGTGGATTTTAATCAATGGGTGAGATCTATTCTGAAAATTAGATATGCAGTAAGGAATATAGTCTGGAATTTAGTGGTATATTAAAATGGTCCCACCTTTTGATGATCTAGATGAGTTATGGTCCAGATTAATGGTTGACAATTATTCCTCCATTTCGAAGAGCGAGAAAGAAATATTTTGGTGAGGGTGTGGAATCCACAAATGGATGGTTTATATTTGGGGAGTTTTCTAAATCAAAGGAGGGGATTGAAGGGTAAAATAAGCAGGTGTAAGATAGTAGGGTCATCCAACGACTAGAAATCAAGGGCCCAGATTAAAGGATACCAGATCTATGTGTGAGATTAAATCTCAATGAAAAAGGTGCATAGTCAATATGAGAAATAAAATAATAAAAATGCCATCACGTGGATTCAAACCATTTTTTTTTTGGAGCATTGAAAAATGAGAATTAAAACTATGCAGAAGGTGCCACCATGGACGAACCTTCCAACCAATTTGTCTACTGACTTGGTAGGTTCACTTCTCTACTAGACTAGTATTTCATGTCTAAAATGGAGGATTTAGAAGTTCAAAATATTGAGTACCAAAATTTTGAAGAAACCCTCGAGGATAAATATTCTGAAATATTCAATACTATCCTACGAAATTATAATGTAGAAACCATAACAAAAAAATTGAAAATCCTAAAAGACCAAAGAATTGATACTCATGGAGTATGCAGTTCATATTTCTATTGAACAAACCCCTAATTTCCCATATTTCATTGAGTGGTGCACCAGTAAATAATATCCATATGATGGGGTAATAATGGATGCATCTAGGTATAATATTTTGTGCCGAACAAACTCCCTTGTCATCCAAAACACTCTGCCAATCCCTGTTGATTTTTCCCAAATGTCTAAAGCATACAAAGAAAAAAACATGCTCCCATTTTTTTGAGAGTCCTCATTAGAACAAAAAGAATATTTCCTAAAAACTTGCTCAAAACCTAAAAATCAATTTCTAAATCACCCTTTTCCCATTGATTTCAATCTGCTTAATGAAGAAACATAGTCTCTGATAACCTTGCCGAGTCATTTTTTTGGTATGGATACAGATAATTTCATCACAAAACCCTTTTAAGTCTAATATCCACCCTTATCACCGGTCAAGTAGGGCCCGGGCCATTGAGTCAATCCATGCAATCATCATGTATATGAATACACATTTAAAACAAACTAATTAATTGGTTTCTTTAGGTCCTATAGACCAAGTTTGGTCTTAGTGGACATTAACCACCACCACCACCACCATCATCATCATCAAATTTAATGATTTTTTAGCTGAGAACATCCGTGCTAATAAAATTCCACGTGATAAGAACTTTCAGGTTTCAATATTTTCTAAGGAGGATGTTTTTAACTTTCAATGAAGATAACCTACAACTCCCAGAGATGGTTATAAAAGAGGAAATGTGTAAAGACTAGTGTAAGTTTATGAATTTTATTATGACACTAGTATATAATGTTCCCTTTCAAGAAATATTACCCAGAGTACTCCCATAAATTTAATAACTATTGCAATTATTACAAGAAATAAGAGTAGTAGAGTGGTTCCTTTCTGAGCATAGTACTGTGATTAGGGTATATGGATTTACTCACCAACCCTATGTCCGACCAACATTTTTTACAGTGAGGGTGTTTGCATTAGAATTGATGAAACAAAGGATAATAGCTGAAGACAAGAATTTCCTAAGCTATAATAAGCCTTTAGATATAAAATTTCCATGAACAGCTGGTTCTCTTACCATTAAAAATAAATCAGCCTTACCAATGATTGAAAGCATGCTTAGGGAAATGGGGTTTTCAATGGAAGCTACATTTAATTATGACCCTCACCATGTCATTTTAGATAGGAAACAAGCAAATAAAAATAATCCATTTGAGCATTTTGAGGTGGCAGGACTGTTAGAGCCAACAAATTGGATGGATTATCTTGGGGATATAAATAATGGTGAGCGTATGCAAGAGGATTCACTATTATCTACACCAGGGAGTTCTGCTTCTAAGAAGGATATTTCTAGTATTGTTACTGGATCTACTCATGTCACCCCATTGGATAGATTTTCTGAAAAAGGTGAATAAGATAGATTGCTCAAAATCCATTGATGTAGATGAGGAAGACACTACCAGAAATATCAAGAAACAAAAGGTTGAAAAGTGAGGAAAACTTGTACATGTTGAAAAGGATAAAGGAAGAAAGAAACTTGTGAAGGTCAAAGGCCCAACCTTTGAAATCTAGGAGTATGCATTTGATAACTTTCCTGAAGGAACTGTAGATAAATACAAGTTCAAAACTGAATTGCTGAACAGATACAAAGATGTGGGTGAAAAAAAAATTGATACAAAATTGAAGTTGTATGATGAAGTGAGAAAATTGTATTTTCAAGATGTATCCCTGGTGACTGTTAGGGATCAGGATAAAGACACATTGAACCTTGTTGTGACTACATGGAATAAAGTGGTCGAACTGAGGATTAATTTGAAGAAAATTCCTACAATTGATATGATACATTTGCATAGAGAAACATGTGATATCATTTCTACTGATTTTTTACAAGAAACCTTGCAGGTATCAAAGTTACAAGATAGTAAGAAAAGAATTGAATATTTTCTCACAAAGGAGAAGGTTGAGAATAAGGACCACCAAACATAGATTAAGAATCTTCAAATGGAATTATTGGTGGCTAACAGTCATGATGATAAGGGAGCTTGCACATATAAATTGTTAAAAGAAAAAAGAAAATGCAATTCAGTTGTTAAAAAGGAAGCTGAATATCTCATCTACTCAGCTCATACAAATATTTTAGATGACAAAATTTTAAAAAGAAATAGAAGCTTTGAATACTCAACTGATTGATTGTAAGAAAAGATTGCTGAAATTTGAAGAAAAGGAAAAGCAGTGGGAGAGGGATGCATGAATTTGGGCTGAGAAGCAAAAGTATTTTGAAACAAAACAAGAAGAGTTGGAAAAAGAGATAAAGGAACTAAATGAAAGGGATAAGGGGCAGTAAGTGCAAGTTATTTCATCTTTTGTACAATTTCATATAGATTCCCTTTCCCAGGAAATGTCTCCGGTAAGCCTTAGAGATTTAGAAATCACTGGTTTAATGAACCAAAATAAAATTTTGGAAGGAATAGCTGAAAAGAAAGAACAAGAAAGAAAGAAATGGGAACATAAGTGTAAGGAGCTATTAGAAAAGAATAACAAATTGGAAAAACAAAATTCAGGACAACCAGCCTTACAAGGAGCAAAGCATCTTATCTAGGATGTACTGATGACAGAAGCAACAAAGCTCAGGCCGTATTTGGATTTTATTTTGGACAAAGTGATTGTTACACTAGGAGCTAGAAAGAATGTTCAAGTGGTAAAGCAGGTATTACAAAAAAATCCCATGGACACAACTAATAATGCAATCAGTTTCTTGAACAATTTGAGAGAAGAAGAAATCAGGAAAGAAAAAATTCAGGATATAGTTTTTGTTATCACATGGGAAAGAAAAGTGGTGAATAAATATCTTCATCTAGAAATAGTTCAAGAAAAAATAGATATTATCCATAATCAGATTAAAGAATTTATTCAAATTTTTTATCCTTTATTCAAAAGAGGGATTCCTTTATTTTACGAAGAGAAAGGAGGAATGTTGTCTCAGAAGGAGTATAATGATAGGTTAATCAATTGTAGACTAGATCACAGATAGTTTGATGATATGCAGCAACAATCCTTGTCACGAAAAACTATGATTGACAAGTTGGCTCAAGACTTTCAAATGGTGTTTGACTTTAAAGCTACATGTGCCAAATTTCTAGATTTCTCCTATCCAATAAATGTGGAGCTTAGGGTATTGGCTAAGGAGATGATTAGTTTGTATCTTCCAGCAATTGATAAATGGAAGGAAGTTGAAAATTACAGGAAAAGTAAATACAAGTTGCGCCAATGAAGACATTGTTGAGCATGACGCGGATCAAAGGGGAAACTGTAGAATGATCAAGTGAGCTAGAATCCTGAAAAGACATTACTGTTTTAAATATAGCATGCATGTCACCCTCATTAGTTTATGTTTTATGAAAATTGTGGCAAACTTTCTAGGTTAGATTTTTTTGGAAGTTTGTTTCTCAATTTATAACTCATTTTGATCGTGTTTCAAGGTTCGTCTCGAGGATCTAAGACACTATAAATATACCATCAACAAAGGATGAAAGGGTTGAAAACCATGATACTTTTTTGTTATGTAATTTTGAAATCTATCTTTAATAAAAGTTGTAGAGCCAATGCTGGTTTTTGAATGCAGAAATTCATGTATATTTCTCGATTACAGTCTATGATTTCTCTAATGTATGTGTAGGTGTTTTTGTTAATATTTTCATTATGTTTTCTTTCATATCCGAGACAAGCGTGTGATAGTTTCAGAATTCATACTTGGTTATTATTTATCTATCTTTTCAAATATTCACAAATTGTTTCTACCAAAGCTAATGCAAAATTCATCCTTGTTGGTGTTCTGTGTTAATGGTCTGTCATCTTTTCTTCCTTTCCACCAGAACAAAAACATATTTATCGTAACTGAAGTATTATCTTGATTTTGTAGGAATTCCCCATGTAAAATGCTTTATGTTTCTTGATAATTGTGACTCCATAGCCCAATGTACCCTTACCCTATTTCAAACACAACTATATCTGAATCTCATTTCATGTTTGTATATGGCCTTGTTATATATCTGTGAGAGATCCCTCTCTAGAAACAGAGAATCCAACTCCCTTTCCTAAAGTTCTTCAGTTGTTACCTCGAGGTTCACCTTCCACAACCTTGGGCGCGATTCTGAGTGGTTACAAAATTTTATATGTTCTATTTTCCATCGCTCTCTAGAAAATACCCACTTTCATGCAATTAATTTCTGATTGTGCTGTCAATTCAAATATTTTATGTAGTTTTGTTGTTTTTCTTAGTGTATTTTCCTAACAATCATAATATTATAGGTACTAGAATATCTATTAAACTCTTGTGTTATTGTTGAAAGTTAGTTGAAGTAGTGAGCCAATTTCGTTTATATATGAATATGTTTTGCACTGACTAGAACTACAGAACAAACAACAATATAGTTCACCAAAAACAATGATTTTACACCATGTTGGAAGTCAATATTTTAGGATGAGTTAATTCTATATTTTATGCTGTGCTCATTTCATCCAGTATTTTCTATACTAGTCTTGTCTTAGTTTGCATTGTTGAGAAACATATGAGAAGTGTGATTATTCATTTACAATCACAGTAACACTATGCCCTTTTTGTAATAAGATATTCCTGAACTAAGAAACTATTTGGAAATAAAACTAAAGATTTGCATATTTCTATATGAATCAGGCCAACAATAAGAACTTCAACTAGGGTCTCATAACTATTTACATATCCAAGCCCTTTATAAAACAAAGGAAGGAGGATTAGCACCAGTATTTTGAGCCCTATACCAAAAAAACACCCCCTCAAACTTTCTTGTATGGAGACCATTTGCTAGACATGCAAATCCATCAAATCCTAACTACATTCAATAGTTCCATGACAATGTTTATGGAAGATTCCAATAGCCCCTTTTATCTTCCTTTGTCACATTACATAGGGTTGTTCATGGCATTTTATGGGCCCTTTTTTGAGTATGTGGATGATATACTAGAAACTTCGGCCTCCATCATGAACTACAAACATCCAAGAAAACTATGACAGCAATAAAATGCTATTGAAGTTTATTTTACGATGCAATTATGGACGGAATTTGGAGGGATTTTTGTTAATAAAAAACCTAGCACTATACCCTTCCTAAGGTGACCTACAAAATAACAAGTAAAATCAGCACTATTAGGTGTTGAACCCAAGGGTAGTATTAAATCAATATTGTGGCAGCTTGCTACCATTTCCAACATTTGTACCTATGAAGATTTGAATCAATGAATAAGGACTATGTAGGAGCATGTACTACTATTTGTTCCAGCAGAAATTTATGTTTGTCTCAGCAGAATTTTGAGCCTAGATTGCAAGACAGTGCAACAGCACTAGAGAACATTGTTGGGACATCGACTATGAGTAGTTCTATGGTAGCAGAATAACCCTACTACGGGTTTGAAAAAAAGGGGTTTCTTGGGAGGAGGCATCATTTGAAAAGAGATTCATTTCAATAACCTCTGTCCACAAGGTTAGGGATTACCCTTTGTGCATGTTGGGGTTGATCTTACACCTTATACATATGTTGGGGAGTTATATTGTACATATGGAAATTTGATATTGATGACACATCATCATTGATATTCATGTACAAATATTTGAAGACATAACATACATGACTTGACATCTTAAATGCCTTCTATTTGTGAAGTGGTGGTGTGTTTGGTCCCATTTTCCCACATAAGCACTCTTTGCACACATGAAGGCATGAACATTTAATCATTTAGTTGGATCCTACACCACATGCAGGATACTCTTGGGCACTTTCTACATATGTTGAGGCATTATTGGGATGATAGGGCACTTGACTACATATTGTGGGGCATAACTTGGATGATGTGGTATGCCTTGGAGGGATTTCATTGGTTGATGGATGGAGTATTTGGTTTCCTTAACCCACATGTGCCCTTCTTGTATGAAGTGAATATTCAATTTCCACACATCTAGGTCTTGTTGGGAATTGGCACATAGTATCAAAGAGTAGCTTTGGCTCTAGCACACAATTTTTCTCATGATTTGGATATAGCACCTAGACTTTGGAAACTTTAGGAGTCATAATAAACACCATTTAATGGATCTCATCCTATTCTTGGACTAGAACACTAGTTGGGAATCCTTCTTTGGGCCTTACTTAATGTACTTAGAGAGGACATATTTTTCTTCGTTTTGTTGGAGGATGTCTTTTACCCCCTATATTTATGGTTTTTAGTGGACTTCTTCATTTTTTATTGTAGAGGAAGTTGAAGCATTTCTCCTATAAAAGGAGAGCTCCTCCTCGCCCTCCTTTTGTCAAGCGAGCTAGTTACTCCTAGCTTCATTTTAATGTTTTAAATGAGGGATAAATAGCGTGAAAGATTAAGAGTTGGATCCTTTTGGTGAATATATGAGTTATTGTAACAAATTTCATGAGGAATTTAAGCAATGCTTGTGTAGTGGATGGATTTATGTGATTATGCAAGGCTATTGATTATAATTAAAGTAATAACTCTTCGTTATATTTATGAAAGGTTGAAGCACTAATTGGTTTGTTTTCCACATTTATTTCCTAGTTTGGTCATATGTACACTCTCCTCCTGCATCTTTATCCCTTGAAATCCTAGTCCTTGCGGAGGATCCTTCCTTGGTTCTTGAAGCTATTGGTGATGATCAAGTAAGAACTCTTGTTTTTCTTTAAGAAATTTTGAAACAATGTTTGGTGTGTTAGGATTTTTTTCCTAGAGTGGTGTCTCACCCACTATCCTTGCTTGTCCTTCATCCCTTGAAACCCCAGATCTTGTGGAAAGTGCTTACTATGGCAAATCCCTCATAGAATATTTAAGTTGCATAATCCCTATAAGTTGACTAAGATGTGTGATTGCTAGAAAACACCTATTTACTTTGAGTTTCTTGTGCCAAATATTATGCTGGAAGTTACTTGAATCCATAACCCAATTGGTGAAAACATTGGTCTTTAGGGTTTTGATCCCCTTCCTAACATCACCCTTTCTTATATTTCAACTTTAAACCTTAATTCTATTGTGTTTTTCTCTTCTAATTCCCCCGAACTCTTAGTTTTAAATCCATATTAGTATTAACCTAGGGAATCCGCCCTAGATATTTTTATGATAAGTCTACACATTGTGCGATGAGATCGAAAACCCTATTGCTTGGGGTGCGAGTTTACATGGTAATATATATTTCAGAACCATTCTTGGGATTCAACTTAATACAACCTCAATTAAATGACTCTGTCAAATTACTTAAGGAGAAGGCTTTAAACTCCAAGCAACAAAAAGAACCTTGTACCAGGTCCCACATTACCTTGTGAAACTAACAATGTAAGCCATCCATACTTAGGGATTTCCCATTCTACATTGAACAAGGCACATCAAAGAGATATTACTTTTCAAATTCAATTTCTAACCTATGTTGGCCCCCAATGGTGACTTTACAAGGGATCATCTTATATCTTATAGAAGGATACCTAGCAACCATGTATGAAGCACCCTATCACTATCACTTTCTTCTTCAAGAAGTAAAAGAATAATTTGGAGCCTTCATCCCTCTTGAATCCATTGAAATTGGTTTGCAATTGTGAGTGAATCCTATCTCATTGGGTAATATATTCCTCTCTTCACACCTCCATCTACAAGTGAGGTATGTCTCACTATTGCTAGGTTCGATGGATTCTCTTTACGGTGCACATATGGTGATGCATAGTTTCTAATTTCTATCACCCTTAATAAAGCTCATTGATTTCAATATATAGTGTTATTGTCCAAGGTTTCACTCAAGTGATAAATCCCTGAGACATGAGTGCAACCTAAGGTGAACTAAAGAAGGATGTTGCCCACTGTCACCAATATTGAAAATGAGCTGGTATTGGAACCAAGATAATATATCGCATTGATTAATAAACCCATTTGTTTATTTATAATCCTATGTAATATCAAAATAAGACTTGAATAAGCCCATAAATGAAATTATACAAAATAAACGAAATAAACCCATTCGTTTATTTCTAATCCTTTATAATATCAAGTCATTTTTTTAGTCATTAATTGACGGCCTAATTTCTCTTGAAGCAATTTTTTTGATTATTTAAAATGGATCTAGGCTGTTTGTATTTTCACTCAACTCAGTAGAACTGAGAACTCAGAACTTATACAGATATGGATATGTAAAAAAATATTTTTCAATATCTCTTTTTATCTCTCTCTATATAGAAGTTTTTATATTAAATGTACATATATAATATCTCTTTTTCATATATAGGAATAACTATAGTTGGATAAGATGTTGTACATTACTAATATTTATCTCTTTCATACATAGAGAGATATTTATATTACCAAAAAATGATAACATAAATATTCTATACAAAATAAAAATCGAACTAACTTGATGTTGCTGTTCAAAAAATATTTCATCATCCACCAAGTGATTTTGATAGGCTGCTTCAATAAGATGGGTTTCTTCTTCTCTTTTGTCCCTTTTCAAATAATCCATAGTTTTTTCTAATTTTTGGACTTCGAGTTCCATTTCATTCCTTTCCTTAAGCTTATAATTCCTATAAAGTGAGCAAAATCATAAAAGAATAATATCATAGGTATAAGAATTCCTCTACAACCATGGTAAGATAATATCACAGTTATAAGAATCCTCTAAAAAAAAGAAACCCTAACATTTGCAAACCTTACTTAATAGAACTATAGCATATAAAGTGTTGATGAAGTTGTCATTGATGCCAACATGTACTTGTAGTGGCCCCATAGGATGTCATTGATGCCACTAAGTCCCACCAATAGTGCCTTGGATCTTTTATAGAGTGGGCTTGTGCCTTGAAGCACCTTGTACCTAGTTGACAAGGTCCTTGTATCCACAAGGATGGATCTTGATGCCACCACCTTGTTGAAGATGTTGAAGACCTTGATGATGGTGTTGAATACCTTGGAGATGGTCTTGAATCCCTTGTATATGATGGAGATACCCCAGATGGGTTGGAGAAGCATTAATGACCCATTCTGTGATCATTAATGCCTGATGGTGTCATGGTACCCCAATAGTAGGTTTGGAGACCCTACAAGTGATGACATGATGGATCTTGACCCTTGAGGGTCTCATAGTATGGTTGAGGTAGTTGAAGAATCCTATGAAGCCTCTTGCTTGTTAAATAAGCCATGATTAAGTTCTTGGAACCCACAGTTATGGTGGTATGTTGGAACCCATTATTATGGGGTGCTTGGTGTCCTCTAAAGTTTAGATATTTAACCCACATATATGGTGGTTTGATGTTATTTGGACTCAATATGTTCATTGGCATGTAGTATCCTTGTTATCATGCATATGAATCCCATAATGTGTTGGAAACTAGTGGTGAGGTCTTTGTACCCCTCTTTTGGGGTTTTGGTACTATTTGTGGTTATATGGATATCAGGATGTAGATGGAGGTATATCCCATGGACGTGCATTGATATGTTGAAGAAGACTTTGAAACTCTTGTAGTTGGTGGTATGGTCTTTTGCATCCTCATGTGTGGGGTCTTTGCCATACTGAAAAAATTGAATATTTTAAGGGTATTGGACCATGGGATTGAAAATAAAACCATCATGGGGAGATATCCCTTTTCATTCAATTTCCAACGGTAGGTGACACATCATGTGGCTCCTTACGATTGAAGAGATATGAATTTTTGAAGTTGGGGTACCCCACCTTTTTGGGTGAGCCGACTAAATGAAAGAGAATTTAATTATTTGTAATTTTGAATTGTATGTTGGGTCAAGGTAATATGTTTTCTCTACAACCCATATAAATATAATATCAAGCATTTCATTTTTTCATCACCAATTCTCTTAGGAATTTCGCACATTTTGGAGAAAAGTGCGAAATTGTGTGAAACAAAATTTTTTGGACATCTTCACTAAAATTGACATATCTTTCTCATCTTGAATCAAAATTACAAAATTATTGGCTCATTGGAAAGCTTGTTACGAGCGTTATGTGATGACAGGATATAGAGATTATTTTGTTTTTCTACTGTTTCTTCATCTTGTGATCTTCAAAAAGGTATGGTTCATTCTGTTGGGTTTCTCTTGTGATGACACATGTCTCTCATGGATAGAGTTCCTCTTTGATCTTAGTATGTGAGACTATATATTGGTATATCTCTTTGAAGTAATTCAATACATTATGGAGGCTATGATGATGATGTTTCATAATATTTATGCTATGATATGATACACCTTATGATGATAATGCATGAGATAATTATGTACACTCTATGATGTTGATGCACTCCTATACAATATGATGTACATGCATACCATAGTGTGATGATTCTCTCTTATGCACTGTGATGTATAATTGATGATGATGATGTATAAATGGTGCACACTGAGATGATGATGATTCATACTTGATGATGATGATGCATACCTATGAAGATGATGCATGCCTATGATGATGATGCATGACGATGCATGTCTTCTGTGTTCAGTGAAAACGTTAGCAGAATTTCTTGTTTAGTAATTGAGTATGATGAGGTGTACAATCATGTACATGAGTAGTGTATGGTAGTGAAATGACTTATCAATATATATTGATGGCTTGATAGATGACCAACAACATAGATTAACACTAGTGATGAGCAGTGGCAATGAGAAATAAAGATGAGAAATAGTGATGAGCAACAGTGATGAGAAATAGAGATGAGCAGTAGTGATGAGAAGGAGTGAAGAGTAGTACCAATGAGCAGCAGAGATGAGCAACAGTGATGAGAAACAAAGATGAGCAGTAGTGATGAGCAGTAGAGATGAGCAACGGTGATGAGAAGCAGTGATGAGAAACATAGCTGAGTAGTAGTGATGAGTAGCGGTGATGAGCAGATGTGATGATCAGCAGTGTTGAGTAGCATTGATGAGAAGATATATTGATGTCCAGAGCATAGGTTGGTTTTGTAGTAGAGCCATATGATTTCTTGCAATAATAATCTTGCACTTGAGGATTGGACTTCTCAAATCCTTCTTAGCAGGGTCTAAGAAAACCAGGAAAATCCTTGGATGAAGAGTAGGCTCTCTTTGTATCAATAGCTGTTGATTTTACCTCATGGTCGTAGCAGTTCGAAAACAAATACAAAAATGTTACAAAATCATATGGTGTTTTTGTTCTCTTGTTTTATGGTTCTTGTTATGACTTCATGATTCAAATGCTTGTGATTTATAAATGATGAAGTGAAAGATGTTTATCAAATGATTATGCAAATGGTAGAATAATGCATTGATAAATTAGTTGTTGATTGTTAAAAATGAAAAAGTAATAAAGACTGCACACACAGATTCACCCCCCCTCTCTATGTGCATGGTGTCTCTAATGATTGGTATCAGAGTAGGCCTTCATTACAAGCCTAGCAATCTTGAAGGAGATCCTTAGACACAATGAAGGAAAAGGAAGAGTCATCAAGAAATGACATGCCTATAATTGATATGATAGATTATTTTAGTTGGAGGAGAAAAATGAAGGCTTATCTAAAGAATTTTGGTGTTTGGTATATTGTTATCAATCCACCCGCTCCATCACACAAGAAGGGAAAATCAGCTAGACATAAGCAAAGAAGGACAACACCAAAGCCTTGAAGTTCCTCATGGATGGACTTCCCAGCTTAGTGAATGAAAGTGTAGGAGAGTACAGTTCTACCAAAGACCTATGGTTCAAGTTGGAAAGTAGGTATTATAAGGCAAGACCAAAACCCAAAAATATAGATCAAGAATCAAAAGACAAGCCCCCAGAAAAGATCAATCAAGAAGAAGAAAATGAAGAAGATGACTTCAGTAAAGGTATGCTCTCTTGTGATTATAATAGTTCATGTGATAAAATTGAGAAGGTTCTTGTAGATGATGATGAAGGGCTATCAAAGGCTGCACATGAGATACATCTCATGTTGCTGAATATAGATCTGAGAGCCAATTGGCTCCTGAACACAGTAAATCTGAACCATAGTGATTTCACAAAGTTCAAAAGGAAAATATTCCTTGTGAATGAATACCAGTAGAATACCATGACAATGAAAGTGTTTCTTGTGAAGCTCAAAAACCAGGACAAATATTTGTGAGATCAAATGAAAGAAAAGGATGCTGAAATTGAACAACTAAATACTGAGTTGATAAGTCAAAAGGAAGAACCATAAGATCTTGCTAAATATCTTGTAGAAACTAGAGAGGTTAATCATGATCTGAAGAATCAACTGGAGGAATCCAAGAGGATATAAGAAATTCTGAAGAATCAACTGGAAGAAAAGGAGGTAGTTGGTCTTAGGAAGAAAGGAGAGAAGAATAAATCCTTTTTCAAGTTCAAGGACAATTCAGTTGTCCTAGATAAGATCTTGGATTTCCAGAGATATCCACTTGACAAAACAGGTCTTTGTTACAAGAAGGACAAGGAAAAATATGAAGATGACACTTGGTCTGTGAAGACACCAGAAGTAGTTCCATCAACGTCCAAAGCTGCTCCCCATGCACCTGTACATGACAACAAGGACTTTGGAAGTTGAAAGATGAAACAAGGAATTAGGTCTATTCCTAAAAGAAAGATCAGAAAAGAAACAAATCCAAGACCCATGTATGAAAGCGGATTTAATCGTTATTGTTATTTTTGTTCTAACATTGCTCATAAAGTCATGGATTGTTGACTCTATAGAAGAAGAAGTGGTGGAAGCCCCAATGACTCAATCAGATGTTGGACATGTAGTCAAGTTGGACATGTTTCGACCACATGTCACAATTTGATATGCTACACATGCAGTGGGTTTGGTCACAAATCCCAAGAGTGTGCAAGTTAAAGAAGTCAACCAAGGAAGAGTCCTTCCTACACATCAACAAAAAGAACTAGTGAACCTTGGAAGACCAATACATGAATATTTGAAGATCATAAGACAAATTCCTATAGTCAAGGACACTATCAGGCATGGAGATATGAAGTTGATCAAAGAAGTGTTGGAAGTTCCAACAACTCAGTCAGATGTTGGACATGTAACCATTTTGGTCACATTACTACTTATTGTTGTACGATGAGGCGTTATAGTTGTAGTGGATTTGAGCAAAAAGATAAATACTATTGGAGTACACAGAAACAACCCATGAGGAGGATCTCATAAATCTCATCAAGGAAAGCTAGTAAAGATGAAGGACCAAATGCTGAAAGGATAGATGCCAAAAAGCAAGTATGGATGAAGAACACCGAGCAATTTCAGATCAGAGAGGTTGATCAAAGTAGGGATGATGGCTGCAATACAACAAGCCAAGTGTAAGGTCTCTCAAATACCTTAGCACACCTTGAGTTCATGAAGCTGGAGGATGAACTCAAAGGAGAAAGGATCACCCCAGGCATACAGACAGGTCCAAGGATCATGCATATTGACAGGGGGAGAAATTATCAGTGATCAATGATTTCAGATACATGTATGTGGACACTCTTTTCCATTAATGCCAAAGGGGGAGAGATGAAGACAAGTGAAAGATGAATACAAAAGGGGAGCATGCTGATAGGGGGAGCATGAGTTGTTGTCATCAATGAAAAAGGGGGAGATTGTTGATGAAATTTTCATTGATGCTGACATGTACTTGTGGTGGCCCCATATGATGTTATTGATGCCACTAAGTCCCACCAGCAATGCCTTGTATCCTTTACAGAGTGGGTTTCTTCCTTGAAGCAACTTGTACCTATTTGACAAGGTCCTTATATCAATGAGGATGGATCTTGATGCCACCACCTTGTTGAAGATGTTGAAGACCTTGTTAATGGTGTTGAATACCCTGGAGATGGTCTTGAATCCCTTGTAGATCATGGAGAAACCCTATATGGGTTGGAGAAGCATTAATAACCCATTATGTGGTCATTAATGCTCAGATGGTGTCATGGTACCCTAGTAGGAGGTTTGGAAACCCCACAGGTGATGTCATGATAGATCTTGACCCTTCAGGGTCTCCTATTATGGTTGAGATGGTTGAAGAATCCTATGAAGCCTCTTTATTGTTGAATAAGCCATGATGAAGTTCTTGGAACCCACACTTATGGTGGTATGTTGGAACCCATTATTATGGGGTGCTTGGTGTCCTCTAATGTTTAGATATTGAACCCACATATATGGTGGTTTGATGTTATTTGGAATATATATGGTCATTGGCATGTAGTATCATTGTTATCATGCATATTAATCCCATAAGGTGTTGGAAACTAGTGGTGAGGTCTTTGCACCCCTCTTTTGGGATTTTGTTACTCTTATGGTGGTGAATATATAATGGAACCATTGGATATGTTTTTAATGATATGGAGACATTGAACCATCATTATGTATTGTCCTATTTCTTGTTATATGGATATTGGGATGTAGATGGAGTTATATTCCATGGACGTGCCTTGATATGTTGAAGAAGACTTTGAAACTCTTGTAGTTGGTGGTATGGTCTTTTACATCCTCATGTGTGGGGTCTTTGACATCCTGAAAAAATTGAATATTTTAAGGGTATTGGACAATGGGATTGAAAATAAACCCATCATGGAGAGAGATACCTTTCCGTTCTATTTCCAATGGTAGGTGGCACATCACGTGGCTCCTTACGATTGAAGAGATATGAATTTTTGAAGT
This sequence comes from Pseudotsuga menziesii, assembly GCA_001517045.1. Taxonomy (NCBI): domain Eukaryota; kingdom Viridiplantae; phylum Streptophyta; class Pinopsida; order Pinales; family Pinaceae; genus Pseudotsuga; species Pseudotsuga menziesii. The sequence goes on from LPNX010313916.1 coordinate 269,079, forward strand.
TGGGGTACCCCACCGTTTTGGGTGAGCCAACTAAACAAAAGAGAATTTAATTATTTGTAATTTTGAATTGCATGTCGGCTCAACATAATATTTTTTATCTACAACCCATATAAATAAAATATCAAGCATTTCATTTTTTCATCACCAATTCTCTTAGGAATTTCACAAATTTTGGACAAAAGTGCGAAATTGTGTGACAAATTTTTTTTGGGGCATCTTCACTAAAATTTGACATATCTTTCTCATCCCGAATCAGAATTACAAAAATATTGGCTCGTTGGAAAGATTGTTATGAGGGATATGTGATGACAGGATCTAGAGATTAGTTTGGTTTTTCTACTATTTCTTCATCTTGTGATCTTCAAAAAGGCATGGTTCATTCTGTTGGGTTCTCTTGTGATGACACATGTCTCTGATGGATAGAGTTCCTCTTTGATCTTAGTATGTGAGGCGATATATTAGTATATCTCTTTGAATTCATTCAATACATTATGGAGGCTATGATGATGATGTTGCATAAAATTTATGCTATGATATGATACACCTTATGATGATAATGCATGTGATAATGATGTACAATTTATGATGTTGATGCACTCCTATACAATATGATGTACAGGCATACCAAAGTGTGATGATGCTCTCTTATGCACTATCATGTATACTTGATGATGATGATGTATAAATGGTGCACACTGATATGATGATGATGATGCATAATTGACAATGAGGATGCATACCTATGATGATGATGCATACCTATTACGATGATTCCTGATGATGCATGCCTTCTGTTCAGTGAAAAAATAGCATAATTTCTTGTTCAATAATTGAGTATGATGAGGTGTACAATAATGTACATGAGCAGTGTATGGAATTTAAATGAATTATCGGTATATAGTGATGACTTAGTAGATGACCAACACTAGATATGAGCATCAGTGATGAGCAGCAGAGATGAGAAATAGTGATGACTCATGAGTAGCAGTGATGAGAAATAGAGATGAGCACTAGTGATGAGAAGCAGTGATGAGCAGTAGTGATGAACAGTAGATATGAGCAACAGTGATGAGCAATAGTAATGCAAAACATAGATGAGCAATAGTGATGAGAAACAGTGATGAGAAACAAAGATGAGTAGTAGTCATGAGTAGTAGTGATGAGCAGTAAATATGAGCAGCTATGATGATCAACAATGTTGAGCAGCAACGACGAGAAGAGATATTGATGTGCAGAGAATAGGTTGGTTTTGCACAAAGCCATATGATTTCTTGCAAGAAGAATCTTTCACTTGAGGATTGGATGCCTGAAATCCTTCTCAGCAGGGTCTAAGAAAACCAGGAAGGGTCTTGGATGAAGAGTAGGTTCTCTTTGTATCAGTAGGTGTTGATTTTACCTCACGAGTGTAGCCGTTCCAAAAAAAATACAAAAATAGTACAAAATCATATGGTGTTGTGTTCTCTTGTGTTATGGTTCTTATTATGAATTCATCATTCAGATGCTTATGATTTATAAATGATGAAGTGATAGATGTTTATCAAATGATTATGCAAATGGTAGAATGATGCATTGATAAATTAGTTGTTGATTGTTAAAAGTGAAAAAGTAATAAAGACTACATACATAGATTCACCACCCCCTCTCCGTGTGTGTGGTGTGTCTAATAATTGGTATCAGAGCAGGCCTTCACTACAAGCCTAGCAAGCTTGAAGGAGATCCTTAGACACAATGGAGGAAAAGGAAGGGTCATCAAGCAATAACATGCCTATACTTGATATGAAATATTATTTTAGTTGGAGGAGCAAAATGAAGGCTTATATAAAGAGGTTTGTTGTTTGGGATATTGTTATCAATCCACTCTCTCCATCACACAAGAAGGGAAAATCAACTGCACAAAAAGAAGCAAAGAAGGACAACACCACATCCTTCAAGTTCTTCATGGATGGACTTCCTAGCTCAGTGAAGGAAAGTGTAGGAGAGTGCACTTCTCCCAAAGACCTATGGTTCAAGTTGGAAAGTGGGTATTAGAAGGAAAGACAAGAACCCAAAAAGATACACCAGTAATAAAAAGATAAGACCCCAAAAGTGATCAATCAAGAAGAAGACAAGCAAGAAGATGACTTCAGTAAAGGTATGGAATCTTGTGCTTATAATAGTTTGTGTGATGAAATTGAGAAGGTTTTTGCAGATGATGATGAAGGACTATCAAAGGCTGCACATGAGGCACATCTCACATTGCTGAATATACATTTGAGAGCCAATTGGTTCCTAAACACAGTAAATCTGAACCATAGTGATTTCACAAAGTTCAAAAAGAAAATAGTGGACTCCTTGAATGAATACAAGCAAAAGACCATGACAATGAAAGTGTTGTTTGTGAAGCTCAAAAACAAGGACAAAGATTTGCGATATCAAATGAAAGACAAGGATGTTGAAAATGAACAACTAAAGATTGAATTGATCGGTCAAAAGGAAGAACAATAAGATTTTTCTAAAGAGCTTATAGAAACTAGAGAGGTTAATCTTGATCTGAAGACTCAGCTGGAGGAAGCAAAGATGATAGAAGAAATTATGAAGATTCATTTGGAAGAAAAGGAGGAAATTCAGAAGCTAGAAATGGAGGTATTTGGTCTTAGAAAGAAAGGAGAGAAAAATGAAACCTTTGTCAAGTTCAAGGACAATTCAATTGTCCTAGATAATATCTTGGATTTCCAGAGATATCCACTTAACAAAACTTGTCTTGGTTACAAGAAGGACAAGGAAAAATATGAAGATGACACTTGGTCTCTGAAGACACCAGAAGAAGGTCCATCAATGTCCAAAGATGCTCCCTGTGCACCTACACATGACAACAAGGACTTTATAAGTCCAAATATGAAACAAGGAATTAGTTCTATTCCTCAAAGAAAGCTCAAAAAAGAAACAACTCCAAGACCCAGGTATGAAAGTGGATTCAATGGTTATTGTTATTTTTGTTCTAACTTTGGTCATAAAACCGTGGATTGTAGACTCTACAGAGGAAGAAGTGGTGGAATCCCCAATGACTCAATCAGATGTTGGACATGTAATCAAGTTGGACATGTTTCTGCCACATGTCACACTTTGATATGCTACACATGCAGTGGGTTTGGTCACAAATCCCAAGAGTGTGCAAGTCAAAGAAGTCAACCAAGGAAGAGTCCTTCCTACACATCAGCAAGAAGAACCAGTGAACCTTGGAAGACCAATGTAGGAATATTTGAAGATCATAAGACAAAGTCCTATAGTCAGGGACACTGTTAGGCATAGAGATATGAAGTTGATAAAAGAAGTGTTGGAAGTTCCAACAAATCAATCAGATGTTGGACATGCAACCATTTCGGTCACATTGCTACTTATTATCGTATGATGAGCTATTATAGTTGCAGTGGATTTGAGCACAAAGCTAAAGAATATTGGAGTACACAAAAACAACCCATGATGAGGATCTCATACATCTCATCATGGAAAGCTAGTAAATATGAAGGAACAAACGCTGAAAGGATAGATGCCAAATAGAAAGTATGGATGAAGAAGACTGAGCAGTTCCAGATAGGAGAGGTTGATCAAAGTAGGGATGATGGCTGCCATACGACAAGCCAAGTGTAAGTTCTCTTAAATACCTTAGCACACCTTGAGTTCATGAGGTTGGAGTGTAACGTCCCTAACCCTCTGACCGGTGAAGAGGACACTATGATACATCAAATCATCGGGGCATCTAACCCCATGAACATGAACATACATACATATAATGTTGAAGCATGATACTTTAAAACATAAAACATATTTCAAAGCATAATCATTCATATACACAACGGAAGCAAAACATATCAATCAGCATTCATGCATATACAAATCAACATTTAACATGTATATCATTACTCATCAATGGTAAATATAATCACAGACAAAAGTTAGGAAAGAGTACTTATCTTATAGAGAACTTGTTCTGCAACCAGCTATGTCGTTGAAACATTCCACCCAACCATAGGCCCACGTGCTCCTTAATCTCTCAGCAACGTTGCCACCCCTGAGCCAAGCATGATTCCCCAAGGAATAAGGAACTAACAGGATTACACATAGCCAAGGATAACAACACCAAAAGGGTACACAGTTCAACCAAGCCAACACAGTTGGGTTTATCAAGCGAACAATGGATCAGCCAAGCCAACAAAGTTGGGTTTATCATGCCATCCAAGAGCTAGGGAAGTCTAAATGCTAAGCTGGTGAGCTCATTGAAGAGCTACAAGGACCAACACAAGAACCATCCTGGCTTCTAGAACATCCACACACACCCAACTCAAGTAAATCAATCCCTTCTCTACAATGCACTCCCTCAGACCCTGATCTTCCTTCCAGTGCTATTCAAGAGTTGTGGAGAAGAAATCCAGCTCAGTAGCTCTATCTGTGTGGTTCCCAACCCACCAGTTTTATCAAGCACCTCAAGCCCTCATTCACCACTCCAATGCAGTCCGAGGACAAAGCCACTACATGCAAGTAGCCAACAACTATTCAAGCTTTTATAGGGGAAAAACACAGTCAATCAGATGTGAGCAATAGCAGCAACAACTATGAAACCACGGCAGCTGATCCTCAAGGCAATCGATTCTCAATCCGTGCGTGAAGGGAAAAAGACACAGCCAAAGAAAAATGTGGAAGAGACCACTGCCCACATAGCGTAGGGGATCACAACACCCAACTGATTCTCAATACCCTCATTTTAGAATTTGCATAGACCAGAAAAGTGTAAAGGAACGGACTACCACTCTATACAGGAAATAAAAAATGCAACCCCACTGAACTATTGATGCCATTACAGCCTCAAATAAATGGTGGACATAACAGAACAATATGCAGTCTAAAATTGATGGAAAAAGATACAAAAATCTGTGTGAATAGAGGAAGAACGTTTCTCTGATTAGCACGTAGTGTGTGAAGGAATGGTGAACCCTCCCTAATGGAAATGTGGATTCCTTTAACTCCATTGCATGAAGAAACCGAACAGACTCACAAGTTGGTTAGTGGGCAGACCATCCGCATGTCATGGAAAGTGAGAGCAGGTGTGGGCATGGTAGTGGTATTTCCGCTAGCAAATCACTACCCCAACTAAGGGTGGTGGTTTAAGGAGAAAAAAAGAGAGTGGGACACATGGCTTCTCCCCCATGACTCAATGTTCAACATTCCCCTTCCTTATCCTTTGGAATCATGCCCCTTCTCAATTTAGTTGCAGTGAACATAGCTGNCCACAATTTAATATATGCCATACATCCTAATATACCATCGGTGACAACTCCAAATCCAAAACAAAACATAACCAAATCGATGGTGGGGCCTTGGCCTTTAGCTTCATAACATGATTATTTATGATATAAGTATCATGTATATTTAATGCAAGAGAAGTTAAAACCAAGGTATTACATTCCCCTCCCCTTTCAATAGCATTGTCCTTAGTTCTTTACAAAATTTGAACAAAATGCTACACTGGTACCGTCTCAGTGTTCCGCAAGTTTGAACAAAAATGGATGTGCCAATTGCATGGCATTCTCCAGCTCCCACGTAGCCTCTTCAGGTCCGTAATGCTCTCATTGCACCTTTACCTGCCCTATGGCTCGGTTCTAGAGCATTGTGACCTTCCTGTCGAGGATGCGCATTGGCTCGATTCAAAACTCTCCCTCGGGTTCCACCTGAATCACATCCCAATTTATCAAATGGTTAGGATGATGTACATATTTCTTAAGCAAGGAAACATGAAAAACATTATGAGCTCTAGTACTAGCAATGGAAGTCTATATGGAATAGGCCCTATTATTTCAAGCACTTCAAACGGCCCACAGTATCTAGGTGATAGCTTGGCACAACTTCCAAGCTTCAAGGAACTTTTCTTTTCTTTCACTCTGAGGTAAACATGATCCCCAACACTAAACTCTATGTTCATCCTATGCTTATCTGCATAGCTTTTCTGTCTGTCTTGTGCTTCTTTTAGATTCTGTCTTATCTTTACAACCTCTTGCTCCAATTCCTTGATAAATTCTGGTCTCCAAGTACAACTCTATTCACTAGGTTATCCCAAGTCATTGGTGTCCTACACCTTCTTCCATACAAAGCTTCATACGGACTCATCCCCAAGGATACATGCTGTCCATTGTTGTAAGCAAACTCTACCAAGTGTAAGTAATAGTCCCACTTGGCTGGTTTGTCCATCACATACATGCGAAGCATATCTTCAAGCACTTGATTAACTCTTTCTATCTGCCCATTTGTCTAAAGATGGTATGCATTGCTGAAGTTTAGCTTTGTACCCAAATATGCAAACAACCCCTTCCAAAAATTGGAAATAAACTTGACATCATTGTCAAATACTATTGCCTTCGGCAACCCATGCAATTTGAAAATCTCCTTCATGAAGATCTTTGCAATGTCATATGTCTTATACATAGACTTCACCAGTATAAAATGTGTTTCTTTTGTCAACTTCTCTACCACAACCATGATGGAATCATGTTGTCTCCAAGTCATCGGCAATCCTATAATAAAATCCATGGAAATAACTTCCCATTTCCATTCCGAAACTGGCAAAGGCTGCAACAAACCTGTTGGATGCTGATGCTCAACCTTTACCTATTGACATTTCATGCACCTTGAAATGTATTCAGCCATGTCCTTTTTCATACGTGGCCAAAAGTACTACTTTTTAGCTGTAGCAATTGCCTTCTGGTACCCTGGGTGACCAGAATATGGAGCTTGATGGATTTCATCCATAACAACTCTCCTCAAATCTGCTACATTCAGAATATAAATTATTCCTTTATAAGTGATAAGTCCATCTTCTTCCAATTTATATCCTTCATACTTCTTCTCAAGACTTTGTTGCTGTAATTTGTCTTTTACCTGCTCATACAATTCATCTCTGGCAACATGATTAACAATCTGCTGTTTCAAATCTGATTGGAAAATACTAAGATATTCCACATGCATTTCCTGTACCTTCCTGCTGAGTGCATTAGCTACCTTATTCTCTTTCCCTTTTATGTGCTTGATTTCGAAATCAAACTCACATAAAAATTCCAACCATCTCGCTTTCCTAGCATTCAAAGTAGGCTGATCAAACAAATACTTCAGTCCACAGTGATCTGTTCTGAGTTCAAATATTCTACCCATCAAGTAATGTCTCCACATCTTGAGAGCATGTACTATGGCTGCAAGCTCGAGATCATGAGTGGCATAGTTCTTCTCATGCTCCTTCAGCTTTCGTGACTCGTAACATATCATCTAGTTGTCCTGCATAAGGACTCCTCCAAGCCCTTGTCTGTATGCATCGGTACACACCACAAAATCTTTCTCTGGATCTACAACCTTCAATACTGGTGCACTGGTGAGAATATTCTTCAACCGCTAGAAGCTTTATTCACACTTCGATGTCCATTTGAACTTTGTCCCATTCTTCTACAAAGAAGTGATGGCATGTGCAACCTTGGAAAATCCTTCAATGAATCTCCTGTAGTATCCTACAAGTCCCATAAAATATCTTACATCTGTCACATCTCTTGGAGTAGGCCAACTCATAATGGCTTCAATCTTTTCAGGGTCCATAGATATACCCTCTTCTGAGATAATGTGACCCAAGTACTGAATTCTATCCCTATAGAAGTCACACTTGCTTAATTTTGCATACAGCTTATGTTTTCTGAGCACTTGCAATGTCAATCTCAAATGCTCTTCATGCTCTTCCTCATTCTTAGAATAAACAAGAATTTCATCAAGGAAAACAAGAACAAACTTGTCCAAATACTTGCTGAAGACACTGTTCATAAGGAACATAAATGTAGTTCGTGCATTTGTGAGACCAAATGTTACCACTACAAACTCATAATGTCCATACCTTGTTCTAAAGGCTGTATTATGAATGTCTTCATCCTTGATCCTCACCTGATGGTAAGCAAACCTCAAGTCAATCTTGGAAAACACCTTTGCTCCTCTCATTTGATCAAAGAGGTCATCAATCCTAGGAAAATGATATTTATTCTTCATAGTAACCTTGTTCACCTATCTGTAATCAATACATAACCTGAGTGTACCATCTTTATTCTTCACAAACAGAACCGGTGCTCCCCAAGGAGACACACTGGTTCAGATATATTTCTTCTCCAACAACTCTTGCAGTTGCATCTTCAAACCTAGAATCTCCGGTGTACTCATCCTATAGGGTGTCTTGGACACTAGTGTTGCTCTTAGCACAAGTTCAATTGTGAAATCAATGTCCCGTTTCGGATGAAGTCCTGGAATCTCATTAGGAAACACATCCCTGAATTCCTCTAACACCTGATAATCCTCCAACCTAGGAGTTTTATCTTCTGTTGGTTCCAAAATATGGGCTGCATACAACTGGCAACCTTTCCTATAGAAATTATTCAACTGCATTTCTAAAACCTATATTACTAAAATTATCTTTGGAATACCTTTCACCACGATTGGATTTCCTTCTTCATCCATGCATTCAAAAGTCTTGTTATAACAATCAAGCTTCACCCAGTGAGCTTCTAACCAATCCATTCCAATGAGAACGTCATAGGAACCAAGCGGTAGAACATTCAAATCTACATAAGTGATCAATCCATTCATAACCAATGGACACTTCTCTACCAATTCATTGAATTTTCTCTTAGTCCCAGTGGCTAACTGGACTAACCAAGATTTCCATGCTTTACCTTCTTAAAAGCACAAATCTTTACTACCCTAGGAGTGATATAACTATGAGTAGAACCAGGGTCAATCAAAATAGAAATAGATTGTTCAACAATTTTACCTACAATGTCAACTACAGTTGAATGATGATCTGCCTAGCAGTCCTCCATTGCTGCATAAATTCTAGGGACCACCCTTTCTACTTAACCCAATGTTTATGCTTCTTGCATGTTGTAAGATGGTCTTGCACTTTCATTCTCAAGTGGACAATATCTGTGTAAGTGAGGTCCTTCACATTTCCAACATTTGAGTGGACCTCTATTCTGATGTGGCTTTTTAGGCTTTCCACCTGTCACTCCAACTGGATTACTCACAGCTTGGGATGGCTGCTTTTGCTGATTCCTGAATCTAGAAGGTTTGAAACCTTTCCTTCTCTAGTCAAACTTCTCATTCTTCTTGTCCTTCCATGCCTTATGGTAATCAGGTTTACCTTTGCTTTTCTCATAGCAATTCTTATCCTTTCTAATTGCTTCTCTGAGAGTTCTCGGTTCATAGAACTCAATTCTATCTTTGTAGGCTTGAGGCAATCCAATTAGAAATCATTGGACCTTCAATTTTTCATCTCCGATGTACCAGACATACCTCAACAATTCCAAGAACTTATTTGCATATTCATCCATGGTCTGCTATCCCAATCTCAGCTCATGGAACACTTTGATCTTGTCATCATAATACCTGTCAGAAAGGTATTTCTGCCTGAAATACTTCTTGAACTATTTCCACTTCAGTTTCCTTTCACTGATTCTCTTTACTTGGTTGAAGTGTTCCCACCAAATGGATGCTCATCCATTCATATTAAATATGGAAACTCTTGCCTTCATATTTCCTGAATAATCCTGTACTTGGAAGTACTTCTTTATCCTAAGAAGCCAAGCTTCAACTTCTTGTCCTGTCTTTATCTCACCATCAAATGTAGGAGGTTTAGCTTTCCTAAATTCATCTTGAGAGTGATCCTTTTGGTGCCTTCTTCTTTTCCTTTTATGAGAAGATGAGCTTGTATCTCCACCGGATTCTTCAGAGTCAGATGATCCATTAGAAGTCCTTCTCCTTCTCCTGGTGCTGCTCTTACTACCTTCTCACCTAGAGTCTATCTTTTTCTGCAAGTCTGTCAAACTCTGAAATATGGCAGCAATCAACTAATGCTGCTCTTCCTGGGCTTTAAGCAAGCTTCTCATGGTGGCTGCAACATCGGACGGTGTCTCCTAGAATCTCCCTCCATTAGACTCTATGCCATCATTTCCATTATGGACATTTTCTCCCATGGCATCTTCTACTTTCTCATAAGAATCCCAAGCATCATACCCATCATGGATTCTCATGACTAAACCACCCTTGGCTTTACCACACTGTTCTTTCTAGAGTACTGCTCTTGGAAGTTATCTATAGTTCTACAAATGTGTTAGTAGCAAACTGTTAGATGAATAAGATTAAAATAAATCAAAATTTCTTACCTTCTTTTTTTGGAAATTTATAAAACAACAATTATGCTAAAACACAAAATTTGTTCTCTTTTTCTTTTCAGCCCTGTGACCACAGATAGTTTGCTGAAATTTTCTGAAAACCTACTGGAAGACAGTTGAAAACTGTTTTCAAAATCATAGAGAAAATCCTTCGAAAAACCTAAATCTGCGATGGTCAAAATGCCTATCTCATCGGCAGAGTGTTGCTTATTTCTTTTTGGTGTTTCAGCAGGAAAAATGACTAAAGCCCCAATCTGCATCGACGAGAAAACCATCTGTTGATCGGGTGGACAGTCCTTTGAGCAGTCGTTGTTAACCCAAAAACCCCACATTAGAGGAAATTTCAACTCAAAATGGGCCTTTTAACTTTTATTCAAATTCCATGTCATCATGTGTTAGCCAATGAAATTGCTTTTAAATTTGAAATACCATATAGGTCTTAAACACTTTTTTAATATAAATTTGGGGATAGGTATCATAAAAAAACTACTTTTTTTGTTTGTATTTTTGACATATCTCCCTGTGTTTTTACTCAAATTTCGATTGGGAGAGCTCGTTGGATGCGGAATTAAATTCCGTATCCAATGAGTACCCACTCGGCATACTTTTGATGGACCCCGCTACCCCAAAAACAAGAAATACCTGAAAAAAATGGAATGATGATGTCATCATTCCATTTTTTCAGGTATTTCTTGTTTTTGGGGTAGCAGGGTTCGTCAAAAGTATACCGAGTGGGTACTCGTTGGATGCAGAATTTAATTCCGCATCTAATGAGCTCTCCTGATCAAAATTTGAGTAAAAACACAGGGAGATATGTCAAAAATACAAACAAAAAAGTAGTTTTTCTCTTTTCTTCCTCCAAAATTAATAAATATTATTTTATTATTTTAACTATTATTTCATTAGTTCATTTTAGGAGGGCCATTTTGAGTTGAAATTTCCTCTAATGCATAGCTCTATATGGCCTACACCACCTAAGAACACCATCTCACAACACTCATTTTAATCCATAAGACCTTCCATTTGACCCTCACACCTCTAAAAGAGCCCAAGGATGAAGAAAAGGGCTAAAAACCCCAAAATAGAGCCCAAAATAGACCCTAGGAGCTAAAGCCCTCAAAAGGGGCTAAAACCCTGAAAGGGGCTAAAGTTAGGGCAGAAGGGACTAAAGGCCCAAAAAAGGGGCTAAAGCCTTGACCAAGGGGTTAAAACCCTAAAACACCTTGGAAAAACTATATAAGTAGGGTGGGGGGTCACTCTCAAGACACTCCTCACTTGCCTATTGTTATGCTTCCTGTGGATGCTTTGAGACCTCTTTCTCTCAAACCACCCACTCTCCCTCTCCTCCATCTCCATTTCTCCAAGCCATTGCTTCCCAACCAAGAGAGAGGTGCTCCCATGAGCTAGGGAATGGTGGCCCATTTCCACCTAAGTGAGGTATAATCTCTTTTTATGCTTGTTTTATTTGTTTTTACTTTCTAACCCTCATCTCCATTTGCAGGTTTTTCATTAACATTGTTTGCAAGTTATCTCCATGGTAGTGTAGGTTTATTTTGCAGGTTTTGGAGGCGGAACCCTAACATACTATGTATAGAGGGGTTCAAGAATGCCCCATCATCTCTTCTTCCTTATTTTTCTATCATTAGCTATTAGATTTCATTTACTATTGTAGCCATTTTCTTAGATTTAGCTTAGTTTCAATTCCCAATTGTGTTTATGCCATATTTACATTCCATTTTTGACTGTTTTCTAAGGGTAGGAACCTACCCTTGTACCCTATAGGCACAAGGAATCCATTCCTGCCCTTGTAGCAGGGAGAAATCCTTGCTACAGCTTTGGCGACTACCCTGGGTCGATCCCGCAGGATCCTTGGGCAAAAAATTTCAAGTTTTCAAGTTTTTCAGTTTTTACCCTACTTTTCAAAAATTTCCTGTTAGATCTATTTAAATCTGCTTTATTTCCTATTTTTTGTTAGTGTTGAAGCCTCTGCTAGGCTGAGCTGAGTCAGAGTGACCCAGTACCAGTTACTGTCGGCCGGATCTGACTTTGCATCACCAAAAACACCCCTTTCCAGAGCAGGTTGCTCTTATCGAGGGAAAAGGTGAGACAAGGCACACTTAATCCCTAGACAGGTGTGCCTAGGGCACACTTAGTCCTCAGACAGGTGTGAATTCTACCTAGGAGCTCAAGTTGTGGCTGTTTTGGCATTTTGTACAACACCCTTGCACAGTTCTGGTAAAATCTTATGTCCCCCTCATAGGATTTGGTCAGAAATGTGTGGCCTGTCACACAGAAGTTGTTTTTTAGTTTAATTAATAGTAATTTGCAGTTTTAGAGGACTGTCAGTGCATCCCATCCGCCTCTACCCACCATTGTAGGTCCCTTTTAATTCTAGTTTTCATTTTCTGCAAATAAATCCATGAACGAAGTGTATATGCAAAATCAGTCATTAAGGTTTAGTAAAATGAACTAGCCTAACTAAAATTAACCTAAAATTAACCATCTTTCTGCCCCTTCCTCCTCTACCTAGTCATCACCCTCTGGGGTATTCTGGGATATGACGAAGGGTAAGCTCGTATAGATCTAGGCACTTCATGGTATTTTTCCCAAACCTCTAAAACCAGGTGACTTGGAAGGTACAGGGGGTAGAAAAGGAGGGCTTCTCATGACGCTAAGCGTCCTCCCTACTTGACCAACCTAGCACTTGGGAGGTGACATGAGGATCTACGGATGGGCTTATTCCCATTGTGTTGAGATCCCAGCACCTTCTCTTGGTTGCAGAAGAATATTATTGAGAGGTAGACATTTAGTTAGGCCAACAATTAAAGGTTAATCACTACATTTGCTTACAAATTTTTGTTTATGTTTGCATACAAAACCATGATATGAACTCTACCATGAATTCATAGACCATATTGCAAACCAAGTACTAGAACAAACAAGCAAACCAACACACCATACCAAATAATTAACCCAACTCAGTTCATGATGTTGAGTAAGCCTTAGAATTTACCAAATTTACACTAAGTTCAATCAATTCTGCATTCTTTGAGGACATAAGTCCCTGACTGCTACAACTATGGGAAGTACTTTGGATTTTCCCAGAAACTCATTGTGAGAAGTACCACAGGAACCCCAAAGTAGCTGGCCGCTGAGAGGAATTTCCAAGCAAAATGGGCAACGACCCCTTTCGATTGAGTAGAAGTACCCGTGAGGAACAAGCCAAGCGTTGTCTTCTAGTAATCTTGGTGGCCAAGAGACCACCTTCAGCCAATAGGAAGCCATTGAAACCGGGGTCCAAATCTCATACTGACCAATTTCATACCCAAAAGTGAACATAATTGATCCTCCATGATCTTCCTCATGCCTAAGAGGTGAACCACCACCATTTGGAACACTCAGTTGGAACTGTCGTAGCCGCTCTCAGTGATCTCCCACACCATCAGAGGGTCATGCAGCCTCTGATTCTGATTCAGACCCATATCAGTATGAACCAAACCTCCACATCGCACCATCAAGCCTCATGGCTAGTGTCAATTCCAATCCATTTTCTGGCCTAACGTTAGCAAGTCAACCCATGTCCACATCACAACCTGTCACTCACAACTTGGCAAGCGGTCCAAGCACAGTCATGCAGAATGTCATTAGCCAATTGTCACCACCCATAGTGACCAGCCAAGATGGCCCAGTAGTAACACATGGGGGCATTGGCCCCTCCACACACATTGTCCCCCCTGCCACACAGGGGGGTAGTGCACTGACCACCGACATTGCCCCTATCACCATACATGCGGGAAATGCCCCCGCTACCCATACCATCCCACCCACAACACTTGGGGGCATTGTCCCATTCACCATGGTGCCACCACAAGCACCCCAAGCCATGCAGATGCATTATGCACTTGCAAACCCCACCCCCATCACGGCCCCATCCCACATCAACTTGGGGTCAAATCTTCCCTTCATGGCTAGTTTGAACTTTCCTGACTTGGCCATATTGATGAATGACCCCATCCGTCACCAAGCTTTTTGGCCACCCATGCCAACTAAGCTACCTTTAGACATCCTAAAGTTTGAATGAAAAGTCGGGGAATGTCCCCAAAATCATATAATGACATTCCATCTATGGTGCTCATCCAATAGCATCATAGACAACTCCATCAAACCGAGGCTATTCCAATGCACCCTTATAAGTGCTACGGCCAAGTGGTACATTGAGCTGCCACAAGCCAAGTACCCTGACTTCAACTCCCTAGCCTTCATGTTCCTACAGTATTTCCAACTCCTCATCAGATATGACGAGGGAGTGGAGATCCTGTTATCCTATCACCAAAACACCACCACTCACATCACTGATCATATCCATGAGTGGCAATGGCGTCGTAGCTTGTGTAAAATCCAAATTGATGACAGGATCTTCTTGGATTGGTTCCTTAAGACTTTACTCCCACCCATTGCAAAGGACATCACATCTGAACATCTCCAATCTGAAGAAGAGGCCATACTGAAGGCCCAACAATTTGACCTCATCTATGCCCAGTCTGGATACTTGTACACTATCATTCCAGACGCTCCCCGTCTAAGTACCTCTTACCATGATACACCGGGGGCATCCCACGCAATGGATGGAATCATAGGGTCAATCTCTTAACAACTATAGCCTCAACCGACACCACCTGCCATGGCACCGTAACCAAGCAACACTGCTATTGTTGCTTACCAAAACCAAGCTCCAGACTATGCTAGAATGATGTCCCAGTCCGAACCAACAACCTCTTATGCACAACCTACGCCACTATAGGAGGCTCAGGCCATGGCTTGACCAACACAACAATATGTGGGGAAAATTCCCACATTCATGGCACAACCACCCCCTGAAATATACTATGCACCACCAGTGCAACAAGTTCAATCCCCCGCCCCCACTCCGCCCACTCCGTTGAGACAAGTGTTCACACAACAAAACCGTCCCAACCAACCTACCCCCAACAATCAACAAGGGCAAGCTAGAAACAACTGTCCCCACAACCAAGCCAATAACCAACCACAGGGAGGAGTTCAGCAACTGAACCCTCCCAATAATTCCCTGGCTAACCAGCCAGCCCAAAACCCCCCACGACAGAATGCACCAAGACGCAACACTCCGTTGCGTACAAACCAACCATGTACACTCTATGATGTCTATGGGAATTACACATTTGAGTGTCCCATCATGGCTCATACTAAGCAGGCCATTCAAAATGAGGCCCAACAGGCCACCAATTCCCCCACCCAAGCCCAACCCAACTAGGCACCACAAGGACCTCCCCCCATGGTGCTTCAAAACCCACTACTAGTCCAAGAATTGGTGGCAACCCCTCCCCCTCTCCAGGCCAATCCTAATGCTCTGGGGGCACTGCACACGGCCGAAATGGGTGTTCACCACCTAATGACCATGACCACTGAAGAGGTCAACTTACAGACTAGATAAAATCAGTACGATACCACCACCGAACCTACCAACTCATCAGTAGCATCCACGTCTAAAAAAACCAACCTACCTCTCTAGTTACCCCCATTCCCACACCCCCCCATATGCAAAATTGCCAATAATGCCACAGCTAGAGCTGTACTTAGCTATAACATTGTGGACGACTTGGCACAAATGCCAACCACCATGTCCACTCTTGAGGTACTTAAAACGTGCCCAACATAGTGGAAATCCTTACTAGCTGCTCTAGGGGTAGTAGACCCCTCTGATTCCAAGCTAATCACATTTGACATAGAGAACAGAGAGCCATGCATGCCCTCCACTATCGCCTTCATCCTGGTATCCATATCGAACTTGGTTGTGCACCGATGCATAGTGGATGAGGTGGCATCCACTTGCGTCATGTCTACCTTAGTTTGGAAGAAGCTTGGATCACCAATTCTGCAACCATCCTCCACGACTATGTAGGCTTATGATGGACACCCCACTAAATCCCAAGGAATCCTCCCCCATGTCCCCATCACATTATCCAAGAAGACAGTCATGATCAACATCGAGGTTGTCAACACTCAATTAGATTACAACTTCCTCCTCGGGAGGAGTTACATGTATGAGATGTGAGCCATAGCATCAACTGTCTTCTGCCTCATGATGTTCCCACATGAAGGGAAGATTGTGATGGTTGACCAGCTCACCTACCATGATCCGCAAGGGTTAACAGTGCCTGCCAACATTATCCCTACCATCACCACCATTGAGCCGCAACGGGCGACCGCACATGCTAACATTGTCCCTGTAACCAACACTATGGTTGAAAGCACACCAGCTTTCCCACCGTTGAATGTGGGCTCTGGGTTTTTTACCAATCCCACCATGATGGCTGCTTTCCCATTGGTGTCACCACCACCGACACAAAAGAAAACTGCGTACTTGTGCATGGTCTCATCAAGCACCACTGCACCCAAACAACAACCATAGCCACAGCCCCAACCACAACCACAACAGCGTCCATAGTTGTAACGCCAACAACAGCCACAACATCACCCACCATAGTAGCATTACGTGTAGCCGCAACCACAACCTCACCCCAAAATGCAACTAGCTGGGAGTTATGTGGGCTCATCTCTAGTCCATACAATTCCCCTCCTCTTTCCCCCACCTGGTGTCATGAGCAAGCCAGTCATGGCCACCTTAAGACTACCCAAATTTACGTTGGGGATCCCGATGTGGTATCTATATCTACTAGCTCAACCAGTAAGGCCCCAGGTTGTTTTAACCCTGGTGCAACCTATTGCGGTTGAGTCTCACCCCCCACCCAGTTCGCATAAGCCAAACGGCGCACCCACACCTACACCGCCACAGCCCAAAAGGGCTAGGGAAAAGAACACCAAATCCATCGCAAAACCACGAAAAGTACCACCTTGTGCCATCTATGAACAACAGAGCCATCCAACTCAGAATTGACCTAAAATTCCACTGATCCGTGCGCATCTAGAAGCCATGGATATGAACGAAAAAATCCCCGTGGTTGAACTCCCAACCACGCCACTAGTCAAGAACAAGGCATTGAGGACAAACCATGCTTGCACCCTTTGCAGCTTGTATGGACATTACTCCCACCATTTCTAAGACCTGCCCAAATTTTGAATGGCTCTTGCTGACCTCTATCACCATTCCCTTGAGTATGAGATCACCTTGATTGAAGAAGTTCACCCACCACCACCTTCTTCAGAAACCATGTTCATTTACATGATCTCTAGTTCTATAGACCCCCTTGTCTCCACCATCACCGACAGTCCATCAGACCTCTCTCTTCTGTTGTTTTCTGACTCCTTAAAACAATGAGAATATTGTCGAGTGCAATTGATTCCTTTCCCGCTCGCTAAAGTATAGGAAAGGGTGTCTACATCATCTCGTTTACCTCCTTTTGTAGACAATGTAGACGATTTCATGAAAAGGACCTCCTTGGCACACTCAATACAAGATCGTTCCCCTCTGCATACTTTTGTGCTTTCTCGGGTAGAGGGGCCGCACTTTACAAAAAATCTCAGCACCGGTTGTTGTTAAGCTCTTTGCCATCCCTTTCAACAAGAAAATATTTTCGAGCAAACTTGGTTTCGTTCATGCTCGTAAAAGTATCTGAATGACCGTCCAGTCAGTATAGGTTTAACCTTTTTCGACTTGATTGGACTACCAACAGTAAAGAAGTCTCCCATCCCCTACAAGATGGGTGAGCTCTGCTATGCACACTTTTATCCTTTTTCGGACACACGAGACTACCAACGAAAAAAATCCCCCACTGGAATCTTCTTCATGCTTTCAGACTCTCTAAAATTGAAAGAACCATCGAGCTTTTACCTTCTCGGACTCGAGCAAAATCCACGAGATCATACCATGATGGTGTCCCTAGACACCACCCCACAAAGAAAATAGTTTGGAAGCATCCCCACATTGGGTTGTCTTTGTTTAGAGTACTCTGCAATGTATCTTCCTTGGATTCCATCAGCATCAAAAGTGTCCACCTCCTCCAAGTATTTCCATCTACAACGACATTCCTAGTATTATAGCTATGATCCCTTTCCCATGAGTTAAGTTTCATGTGCTTCCTGGTCTACCCTACCACCATACTCTAAACAAAGGAAGTCTGAGTCTCCCACTCCCCCCTTGCCCCTGTTCAGTTTTTTCCCTTCCCTCCCCTCCCTCCCAATTCAGTGAGTCAGTCTGCAGATTGCTTCACACCTTTCGGTTATCTCCCTCGTGCTCTTGGTCAAGGAAACGCCATTGTCTTGACTAGGGGCAGGTCTCCCTCTGTCAATGCCAACACACATATTCCATAGGATAGACCCAGAGGTCCTTGTACCTTGGTTTCATTTACATCACTGATGAGTTCCTTGGACCACTTGAGAGGAGTCCTTAGTGCCTCTTGGGATGGTTGTTTCTCACATGCTTGACTTCAACTCCATCATCTCATCGCTAATATTTTTATAGGGTTTGTTCCACACAGTACTTGGTCGAAGATCCCAGATGTCACCCGACTCTAGCACATTGGTGAGTCCACTCGAGGGACCTAAATAGGTTATGTCCCTTATGATTTCTGGGTTACGTTGGAAATAGTGTTTAGAAGCCCCAGCAATGCTTCGATATACCTTTATGATTGATAGAACATACTTGTACCACAGAGACTCTGACTCTCAATTAGTGAGTCCACAGAGCTATGTACCAAATCCAGCAGACCATTAGTCATGAAGATATAGCATTCCATGAGAATGCCATGGGTCCAATGTACCAGATCAGTATTGTATTCAACCTCACAAAGAGGCAACCAACATTGTAACATCAATTTATTCTTAGAGCATAGATCAAATTATTCTTTTGACATTGTCATGAGCATGCAAATTCCCACCTCGTCCATATACATGTCACACATTTATTGTATCTCACTCATTGATGGGAACCAAATTAATACAAAACCAAAATCCACCATGCCCTAGCCCCGGAAGCACCACCTCCCGACAGGAAATCCTATGATGTCTATCGGCCATACGTTGAGCTCCTACCCTCACACATCAGGGGGCAATCTGTTAACCGAAAAATCCCCCACATAGCTCTCTATGGCCTACACCACCCAAGGACACCATCTCACAACACTCATTTCACTCCATAAGACCTTCCATTTGACCCCCACACCTCCAAAAGAGCCCAAGGATGAAGAAAAGGGCTAAAAACCACCCAAAAAGAGCCCAAAATAGACCCTGAGGAGCTAAAGCCCTAAAAAAGGGGCTAAAACCCTGAAAGGGGTTAAAGTTAGGGTGAAAGGGTCTAAATCCTTGACCAAGGGCTTAAAACCCTAAAACCCCTTGGAAAAAATATATAAGGAGGGTGGGGGGTCATTCTCAAGACACTCTTCACTTGCCTATTGTTATGCTGCCCGTGGATGCTTTGAGACCTCTTGCTCTCAAACCACCCACTCTCCCTCTCCTCCATCTCCATTTCTCCAAGCCATTGCTTCCCAACCAAGAGAGAGGTGCTCCCATGAGCTAGGGCATGGTGGCCCATTTCCACCTAAATGAGGTATAATCTCTTTTTATGCTTGTTTTATTTGTTTTTACTTTCTAACCCTCATCTCCATTTCCAGGTCTTTCATTAACATTGTTTGCAAGTTGTCTCCATGGTAGTGTAGGTTTATTTTGTAGGTTTTGGAGGCAGAAACCTAACATACTATTTGCAGAGGGGCTCAAGAATGCACCATCATCTCTTCTTCTTTAGTTTTATGTCATTAGCTATTAGATTCAGTTTACTATTGTAGCCATTTGCTTAGATTAGCTTAGTTTCAATTCCCAGCTCTGTTTATGCCATATTTACATTCCATTTTTTACTGTTTTCTAAGGGTAGGAACCTACCCTTGTGCCCTATAAGCACAAGGAAGCCATTCTTTCCCTTGTAGCAGGGAGAAATCCTTTCTACAGCTTTGGTGACTCCCCTGGGTCAATCCCACAGGATCCTTGGGCAAAAAATTTCAAGTTTTCAAGTTTTTCAGTTTTTACACTAGTTTTCAAAAAATTTCTGTTAGATCTATTTAAATCTACTTTATTTCCTATTTTTTTTCAGTGCTGAAGCCTCTATTAGGCCGAGCCGAGTCAGAGTGATCCAGTACCAGTTACTGTCGACCAGATCTGACCCTGCATCACCAAAAACACCCCTTTTTGGAGCAAGTCACTCTTATCCGAGGAAAAGTTGAGACAAGGCACACTTAATCCCTAGACAGGTGCACCCAGGGTGAACTTAATCTTCAGACAGGCATGACTTCAGCCCAGGAGCTCAAGTTGTGGCTGTTTTGGCATTTTGTGTGACCCCATTGCCCATTTCTGGAAAAATATCATAGCCCCCTCATGGGATTTGGTAAAAAATGTGCACCCTGTCACACATAAGTTGTTTTTTAGTTTAATTAACAGTAATTTGCAGTTTTAGACGACTGTTAGTGTGGCCTAGCTGTCTCTATCCACCATTGCAGGTCCCTTTTAATTCCATTTTTCATTTTCTGCAAATAAATCCATGAACAAAGTGTATATGCTAAATCAATCGTTAAGGTTTAATAAAATGAACTAGCCTAACTAATTTGCTGAGGAAAAAGATAAATCTGTAGTGGTCTATATGGATGATATGACTATGTAATCTAGGTTTGATAGGGAATATATTAGGCATTTGGAGAAATTTTTCCTAAAATGTAAGAAGTATGGAATATCTTTAAACCCCAGGAAAAAAAACTTTGCATTGGAGGAAGGAAAATTTCTAGGACACATAATTTCAAAATATGGTATAAAGATTGATCTGGAGAGGATCAAGGAGATCCAGAAGGTTGAAGAGTCAATGAGCAAAAATGAAGTGCAATCCTTCATTGGATAGGTAAATTTTCTAAGAAGGTTCATCCCCAATTTTGTTGAGATACAAACGAATATCACTAACATGATGAAAAAGGACCATGATATTAAATGGACAATGGATGTAAGGAGATATTTTAGAGATATAAAAGAATCCATCACAGAAGCCCCCGTTATGGTAAGTATTGATTTTAGCATAGATTTTTTAACGTTTTCTTATGCTTCTGATCACACTGTTGCTCGATTTCTCTTATAGAAAAATGATCAAAATGTTGAGAAACCTATAACCTTTTTTAGCAAAGTGTTTAGAGATAGGGAGTTGAAATATGACATAATGGAGAAACAAGATTATTCCCTAGTCAAATCTCTGAAATATTTCATAGTCTATGTTCTTCACTCACACATCATTTCTTATGTTCCTAGCAGTGTGGTGAAGGGCATCCTTACAAAGCCTGATCCAGAGGGAAAAAGAGAAAATTGGATTGTTGTGTTGCTAGAATATGACATTGAAATCAAGTGCACAAAACTGATTAAGGGTTAAGGATTGGCAAAAATGATGACGAACTCCAACTGTGAATCCTTGCAATTGAATTTCTTGACAAGTTATTCGAACCAGCTTGGCACAGAGGTGCAGGTAATGCCTGACTTCTCCATATCTCTATGGTATTGTGACATTATGTATGTGATGTAAAATTTACAGGATCCTGTAGGGTTGAGAAAAACAAGGGCAAGGTCAGTGAAGCTAAAATATAGAAAGTTCTATATTTTGAATGAATATCTATATTGCAAAGATACTCGTGGTTTTCTATTAAATTGTCTTTTGGAGAATGAAGGTCAGCAGACTATAGACAAGTTTCAAAAAGGATATTGTGGGGGCACCATTCTTGAAAAGTAACAGCAACCAACATTTTGATAGCTAGTTTCTACTGGCCCTCATTATTTTCTGATGTTTATAAAGAGATCACTAAGTGCCACCAATGCCACATTCTTGATGGTAAGAGGAAACTAGTTCCACTTCCTCTTAATCCAATATCTGTAGAAGCACCTTTTCAGCAGTGTGTACTAGAATTCATTGGGGAAATAAATTTAAACTCTTTAGGACAATGGACATGGATTCTTATAGCCACATAATATTTTACAGAGTGGATTGATGTAATACCCACTAGGAGGGATACTAATGCAATGATTATGGAATTTCTGGAAGAAAACATTTTTTTCTATGTTTGGATGCCTGGGGAGGATGTGACTGACAATGCAACAACTTTCAATTCCAAGAAGATGATTAATTTTTGTCATAAGTATAATATCAACCTTAACCATTCTACTACCTATTACCCACATGGAAATGTGCTAGCATATTCTTCAAATAAAATCCTTGTAAGGATTATTAAGAAGATGTTGGAAGATAATAAGAGTGTTAACACCCTGTAATTTTCTTATGGTTGTTGTAGGAAGTCACAAGGGTAACCATTTCAAACCAGATTTTGAATTCCTTCTATCCAAGGCAGTTAGAGAGGGATCTCTCTTGTCACAGTAGCATTCACATACACATTTAGCTTTAAACAAGCACGCAAAAGACTAGATTTCTGCTAGTAGCAGGAAAATTACAAATTAAAGGATGGAAAGACAAACAAAATCAAAACCATTGGGCGATGAAGTCACGGTCTAAAACATTCAAGGATGTTACATCATATAATGAAAATTGGTTTTCTTTTATGTATCATGAGGCAATCTAAGTGCAATGTTCAGTCAAATAGCTTTAAAGCGATGGCAAGTAGAAATAAGGAAAAATACCTGTGAAACATAGAGGCATCTATCAAGGATGAATCTATAAGAACACCTTTAGTGGAAAATAACAAAGGGAGATAGCTGCGACAAATAAGCTATTGATGGATGAATTCTAGCAAAGCTACTACAGTCACACTAGAAACACTATTTTTGATGTAGGAGCACTTAGCTAAGAGTGAAGTCCTGCATTTTAATCTAGAAATGTATTGGAAAAAATAACACATATGAAAATGAAATATATAGGGAACACAAACTAAACACATTCACTGAGATGAATTCATTAATACTCCCAAAAATGTTGTAGAGCTACACTACTGACACTAAGGCCTCAAAAATGAAAATCAGTTTAACCTCTATCCTCCTCTTAGAAGGTTCTATTTATAATGTCATTCCCCCCCGAGATGTGTCTAGAAACGGGGCATCAAAACTGGTTACAGAATATGGGGAATAATCCCAAGCCATCCTGTTGAATCCCAACATAATCTGACATGGCACATTTGCTATGATTTACATATATAAAACATGAAAAAGAAAAATCAAGCATGCTGGATCAAAACGAAAAATGTGGCATCCAGCACTTAGGCGCGCTAGTTGAAAGTGATGTTTTGGAGCACTAACAATGGTCTGGTGATGACTCATATTTGTATCTCTATTCAATAACAAAGGATAATGATCCTTTTCTTCATTACAAGCACTCATTCTGACACAGCTTCTCCCAATTCTTCACCATTTTACCCCTTTCCAGGAAATGGATTGTTGGAAAATAGGCATCATATCTCCAGCTGCATATCTCAAATGGTGATACTTGTGTGAAATATGAGAATTTTTTTTAATTAACCATGTTACAAAAACAACCCATGTTTCCATTTGTCCATATTCCTCTCCATTTCTTAGGTATCTTCTTTCGAATTTGATGACTCAATCAGAATTATGAATTTATGGAAACGTTCCCTCTGAAGATGGATTTGTTTCTCCCAACCCATAGCACCTATGTAAAAAATTAAGGAATTTATTGTATATAGACATGCTATGAAGAAAAACCTCTCTAAGTTTCCCAAAATTATTCTTGGTTTGGCGAAAACAGGTCACAGAATACAATGACTAAAACAATAATTTCTCAGAAAAACGTGTTTGTTGTACAATATAGAAAATTTTGTTGAGATTTATAACCTTAAATCACCTATAATTTTCCACCATAAAATTAATGTGTACCATTGATCGGGATCTAACAAGATCCAAGCTGTAGGATCATGGATCTTGTACCATATTTCACAGATCCAAAGACATCTTTTGTCCCTACTTGTTGTGAGAGTAAAAACCCATCTCTGTCATTGATTCATTTCTCCAATCAATATTACCATTGATTCATTTAGTGGGTTGATTCCAGTTTTCAATTCTCGACATTCAATTATACATGTACTTTTGCAAAAGAGAAAACCCTCTTGGAAGGTTTTTGTGGCTTGTGGGTTTATGTATTTTTAAATTGTTCTGTGGTAATATCCCACATGCACAAGATGAAATAGGTTTCTTATAATTTATATGCCCTAGAATATTCTATAGTCATCAAGGAACATAGGTGTGTATTTCCCTTTGGGAGCTTGGCACTTGGAATTTGATGGATCACTGACTTGTATTATTGTTGATGCGATAGGTGCATGGCTCCCTATGTGACCATATTTTTACACATAATTTCATTAGCCAAGTTAATAAAATAATTAAGTTTGGAAAAAATTAAATAAAAATTCGATAATAAAGTCAAATTTAGATATAAAACCAATGTTCGTATCTCATTTTAAACATTGGGTAAAACCTTTTAAATTCATCAGGCTTCCTTTCTTTTTTCCCAAATTACCAAAGAAATCTTTTTCTATTGTAAACCTGCACAAAAAAAAATTAGCACAAGTTCTAACAAAGGCTCCAACTCAGGGACGCTATCCTCCCTGTGAGGTAGAAAATAAATCTATAGGCCAGACGCCATATCCAAAGGGCTGCTCCTAGTTTTTCTTTAAAATCCTTAACCTGTTCAACCCATATTGCAACCCACTGTACTCTGCAAATATGAAATTGAAATTAAACCGAAACTAAAATTTTACTGAAAAAACTGAAATGACTGGAAAAGAAATGGTTTCCATGTCTAGTTTATTTACACACTCCTACCCTACCTACTGAACAACAATGCTCAATCAAGAAATTTCTGACTTCCAATGAAGCCAATCAAGAAAATGACCCAATGATTGATCTCCTTCATCATGCTTGACCAAAAATGAAGGACCTAATGGAAAAAGGTTATGATAAAGAAATTGATACTTACTATAAAGCCATAACCAACCATTGCCACCGCAAAGCTTCTCCATGTATTCTTCCATTGGGTCATGAAAAACTGCAAAATTTTATGCTATTTGTTTTCCATGACCAGGCTGCTCCATATAATCTGCCATTGGATCATACAATCCATGACATTTTTAAAAAAAATATGTTGTTTTCTTATCATAAGAAGGATGCTTGAACTGTTCATTCCCTTGCACATTGTCAAATTGATCTTGAAAAGAATCATGCAAGGATTTTTCATGGCAGTTTCCAAATAAGGTACCCACCTCTTCATTCGAAATTTATGAATTAAACACTTCATCTTCTTTATATGTTTTAGCATAAATATCAGTCTTTTCTCCAATAGAAGAAGGCTAGTAAATCTCTTATTGATAAAAAATTTCTGAATTTGAAAAACATAAAGATATATCCCATTTGGAGTCCTCCTAATATTCATCATATATAGGCAAGATGAATTTTTATTTAAAAACATTACTAAAAAAAATTTCAGCCTACTGATTGCATTCTTCATAAAGCAAATTAGCAAGCCCCTCTTCCTATTCATCACCATCTTTCTCATCATATACAGGTGGGGTAATATTTTCTTCAAAACCACCACTAATAGGGTTTGAAATAGAATGGTGATACTCTTCATAAAACATATTAGGTCTTTGAAGAAATTGCACAGGGGAAACCTCCTTTAGAGACAGAATTTCAGGAGTTGAAATATATGAGGAACAATCCAATTGGCATTCCCAACTTCCCCCTTGGCCACATAGAGAATGACAGGAGAGATGCAAACTATTATTGGTTTCAGAAATAGAGGCATAGCTAGATGAAATAGAGTTTTGGATTATGTCCATTTCAGTCAAGGAAGATATCCCCAATTTCTCAGAATTCTCTTGAATATCAGGGCCCTTGGTTTTTTTTGTATTTTGGAAATGAGTATTCAAGTAAAATTTCTAAAAGTTCCTCATCCATAAAATCCTCTTCACCATACATTCATTTCAGCTG
Organism: Pseudotsuga menziesii; assembly: GCA_001517045.1. Taxonomy (NCBI): domain Eukaryota; kingdom Viridiplantae; phylum Streptophyta; class Pinopsida; order Pinales; family Pinaceae; genus Pseudotsuga; species Pseudotsuga menziesii. The sequence continues at coordinate 295,256 of LPNX010313916.1, forward strand.
TTCAATGAAACCCCTATCATGCATGCAACAATATCAAACTAGTAGCAAGGAAGGATATTGGTTTTTAAAATGTTCATGAAATGCTAAATGGAAGTCTTTAAGTGAATATAAAATCTCTGCTAGCAGTCCCTCATACCATGACCTTTCATTTCCATATAACCTAACCATGAACATTTTCATTAGATATTCCTCATGCAATTCAACCCCAAGATCATATATATACTTATGAAATCTCACGAAATGAAGGGAAGCATATTCACCCTTTTGATATTTGAATCTTGGGATATATGCTTGCCAATCTATATTAGCTATTTGATTTGGAAAACCAGGAATATGAGCATGATTCATAGGGGCATACCTCATGGATATATAAATCATTTTGATGATGAAGAAACTAAATCAACTCCTCAAAATTTGCAACCCCTTTGACAGTGGAGATACCATAGAAACTTTATGAAAGAAAAAACTGGATTCTTTCCAGATGGAGTCGTCATGGAGCCCTTGAAAATATTTGTAGCTTTTGGGTGTTCAGGGTTCCCTATAGAGTCTCCTTCAAAGGACTTGAGTGGAGTCACTAGAGCATATACAACCAATATGTGTCTAAGACTTGCTACTCAATTAGGTCATAGAACTGAGCGATGCCATTTTTACCAGGGATGATTTGCTCCTTCATTCCCCGACAATAGCACCAATATGTTAGAACCCTCTAATTTTCCTATGGTTGATCTAGGAAGTCATAGGGGCAACACTTTCAAACCATATTTAGACTCCCTTCTAGCCAAGGTAGTTAGAGAAGGCTCTCTCTTGTCATGGTAGCATTCACATACACATTTAACTTTAAACAAGCATGCAGAAGACTAGATTTCTGCTAGTAGCAGGACATTTACAAATTAAAGGATGGAAAGACAAACAAAATCAAGACCATTGGGTGATGGAGTCAAGGTATGAAACATTCAAGGACGTTATAGTATACAATGAAAAGTTCTTTTCTCTTATGTATAATGAGGAAAAGTAAGTGAAATGTTAAGTCAAATATCTTTAAAGTGGTGGCAAGAAGAAATAAGGAAAAATACCAGTGAAACACAGAGGCATCCATCAAGGATGAATATATGACAACAAATTTAGTGGAAAATATCAAAGGGAGATGGCTGAGACACATAACCTATTGATGGATGAATTCTGTCAAAGCTACTACAGTCACACTATAAACACAATTTCTGATGCAGGAGCGCTTATCTGAGAGCGAATTCTTGCATGCTAATCTAGAAATGTATCGACAGAAATAACACATATGAAAATGAAATAAATAGGGAACACAGACTAAACACATATACCGTGATGAATCTCATAACCACCAAGAAGATTTTTCATTAATACTCCCAACAATTTTCCAGAGATAGAAAACTGGTGCTGAGGCCTCAAAAATGAAAATCAGTCTGCCCTCTATCCTCCTCTTAGGAGATTCTATTTATAATGCCATTTCCCCCCTGAGATGTATCTGGAAATGGGGGCATCAAAACTGGTTACAGAAGATGGGGAATAATCCCAATCCATCCTGTCAAATCCCAATAGAATCAAACATGGCATATTTTCTATGATTTACATATATAAAACAAGAAAAATAAAACTCAAGCATGCTGGATCAAAATGGAAAATGTGGCATCTAGGATTCAGGCTTGCTGGTTGAAAGAGATGTTTCAGAGCACTCCCAACATTCTAATGATGACTCAGTTTTGGATATCTATTCAACAGTATGGGAAAATGATCCCTTCTTCATTACAAGCACTCATTATGTCACTGCTTCCCCCAATTCTTCACCATTTTACCCCTTTCGAGGAAACAGATTGCTGAAATTAGGCTTTCAGAGATCCAACTGCATATCTCAAATGGTGATACCTGTGTGAAATATGACAGGTTTTTTTCTAATATACCATGTTATTGACAAAACCCATGTTTTCATTTGGCCAGATCCTCCTCCATGTCTTCGGGATTGTCTTTCGAATTTGATGACTCATCCAGAATTGTGAATTTATGTAACATTTCCCTATGAAGATGGATTTGATTCTCCCAAACCATAACACTTTTGTAAACACTGAGAGAGGTTATTGTATATGGCCATGTTATGAATATAAACCTCTCTTTGTTTCTGGAAATTATTCTTGGTTTGGAGGAAACAGGTCGCTGAAAAATGTCTAAGACAGTCATTTCTCAGAAAAATGTGTTTGTTGTACAATAAACCAAATTTCCATGAGCTTTATAACCTTAAATCACTTGCACTTTGCCATCATGAAACTAATGTGGAACATTTATCAGGATCTAACAAGATCCAAGTCGTCCGATCATGGATCTTGTACCATATTTCGCATATCCAAAGACCTCTTTTGTCCCTTCTTGTTGTGAGTGTGAAACCCCATCTCTGTCATTGATTCATTTTTCCCATCAATATGGCCTTTGAGTCGGTTAGTGGGTTAATGCCATTTCACAATGCCCAGCCTTCAATTTATCCATGTGCTTTTGCAAAAGAGAAATCACTCTTGGAAGTTTTTCGTGGCTTGTGAGTTTGTGTATTTTAAAAATGTTCAGTGGTAATATCCCACATGCACAAGATGAAACATGTTTCTTATAATTTATATTCCCTAGAAGCTTCTATAGTCATCAAGGAACATAGGTTTGTATCACTCTTTGGGATCTTGGTGCTCGAACTTTGATGGATCGCTAACTTGTATTGTTGTTGATGTGGCAGGTGCGTGGCTCCCCATGTGAACATGTTTTTACATCAACTTTCATTAGCTAAGTTAATAAAATAATGAAATTTGGAAAACAAATAAATAAAAATTCGACAATAAAGATGAATTTAGATATAAAACCAATGTTCATATCTCATTTTAAACATTGGGTAAAATATTTTAAATTCATCAGGCTTCCTTTCTTTTTTCCCAAATGACCAATGAAATCTTTTTCTATTGTAAACTTGCACAAATGTTTTTTATAGCAGAAGTGCTAACAAAGAGATCCTGGCTTACAAAGCTGAAATATGATTTGTGGGCTGACAAAATCAACACAAAAAGGGTAATTGGAATATCACCATTCCAGTTAGTATAAGGAGCTAAAGTAGTTATTTCAGCATCCTTGAGAGTGCTAGTCATGAGGTTGTTACAGGAACAACAAAATGAGCCAAACCATATGCAAAGAAGAATCAATCAAATCATAGAATTGAATGAGTTAAGAGATAAGGCATATGGTAAAGTACATATACATTAAGAAAAAATGAAGAGTAATTTTGATAGGAAGGTTAAAGAAGATAAATTCTTGGTTGAATATTTGGTTCTAAAATGAGATGCATATCATGAAGAGAAGTGGAAACATGGGAATTTTGATCACATCTGGGTTGGTCTCTAGATCATTGCAGCATACAAGGGAGATAATTCTTTCATCCTGCAACATCATGATGGATCTCAACTGGAAGGAGGTCCAGTAAATGGAATATTTATCAAGAATGATTTGACCTGAAAAAGGAAGAGGTAAGCTTTTGTATCATAGTTGTCTATATTCCCTTATTTTCAAACAATACAAATGGTGGGCCAAAGGATTTGAGTCTCGAGGAGAAGGCCCTAAGATATGAAGGGGTAGCCATGTTCCCTTTTCTTTGTATTTTTTTTATAGAAACAACAAAAAAAGAGGTTCTAAATTCTAAAGTATGGGGAGCCACCCAATGGATTCGACACTTGGTCTATGGGTTCTTTTCTACCTCATAGGGAGGATATAATCCCTAGCCGAAGCCACTTGTTAGCACTATTTTTGTGCTAAATAGTTGGAGGGGATTAGACCTGTGAAAGGAGAAATAAGGTCTATCAAATTTTTATATCATACAACTTGGGAGGATATTCATAAGTTTATGCAGATATATCAAAAGAAATGAAAGGCTCAAGTCAATAAGTTCAAGTATTTTGACATAAGTTGGAACATGTTAGCTTGCATGCACCACTATCCATTATATTAAAAGAAGTAAATAGATCTATGGGCATGAACAATTTTTTTGTTTAAATGTGCAGGGAGAAATAAAATAATTAGATCAAAAAAATGGTGCAAAAGGGGTGTATACATCCATGACGACGATCAATGGTCCGATTAGATTGACGGAGGAAATCTATTTCACAAATCTAACTTGCATTATGAAAATTAGTTTTTGGATTTGCGGAATCGTTTAAACACCTGCAATTTTTAATGGCAAAGATCGAAGATAGTTTAGATCAACGATGGAGGTGAATTTCACTGATCTAAAGTTCTCATGGAATATCGCATTTCAAGTCTACAAAATGGTTTAAAGAGAATTCATGTTTCAATGGTGGAGATCAAGTCAAAGATAGATCTAGGGTGGAGAATGATTCCACTAATTGATTATGCACAGAGGGAATCACTTTTAAAATTTGTGGAATTTGGTAGGCCCTTATAGCTTGAATGACGGAGATCTAAGGTGGCTTTTGATCGATCACTGAGATCAATTCAAAAAATTAGAGATCCATGAAGGAATATAGTATGGGATTCAGTGGAATATTAAAATGATCCCACCTTTTAATGACCTAGAAAAGGTATGATCCAGATTAATGGTTGACAGTGATTTCGCCATTTCAAAGAGAGAGGAAGAAATATTACTGTGAGGGTGTGGAATCCACAAATGGACGGATCATATTTGAGGAATTTTCCAAATCAAAGGAGGATATTGAAGGGTAAAATAAGTGGGAGTAAGATAGTAGGGTTAACCAACAACTAGAAATCAAGTGCCCAGATTAAATGATACCAGATCTACAGGTGAGATTAAATATCAAAGAAAAAGGTGCATAGTCAATATGAGGAATAAAATAATATAAACACCATCGTGTGGATTCAAACCATTTGTTTTTTTAGAGCATTCAAAAATGACAATTCAAACTGTGCAGAAGGTGCCACCGTGGACAAATATTTCAATCAATCTTTCAACTGACTTGGTAGGTTAACTTCTCTGCAAGACTAGTATTTCATGTCTAAAATGGAGGATTTAGAAGTTCAAAATATTGAGTACCAGAATGTTGAAGAAGCCCTAGAGGATAAATATTCTGAAATCTTGAATACTATCCCACTAAATGATAATCTAGAAACCTCCAAAAAAAAATTGAAAATCCTAAAAGACCAGGGAATTGATATCATGGAGTATTCGGTTCATATTTCTTTTATTTTTTTGTTGAAGAAACCACTAATTGCCCAAAGTTCATTGAGTGGTGTTCCCGTAACTAATATCCATCTGAGGGGCTAATAATGGATGCATCTAGGTATAATATTTTGTGCCCAATAAACTCCCTTATCATATGAAACACTATGCTAATCCCTGTTAATTTTTCCCAAACGTATAAAGAATAGAAAGAATAAAACCTAATCCAATTTTTCCAAGCATCCTTAGTTTAACAAAAGGAATATTTCCTCAAAACTTGCTCAAAACCTGAAACTCAATTGCTAAATCACCTTTTTCCCATTGATTTCAACTTGTTTAATGAAGAAACACAGTCTCTGATAACCTTGGTGAGTCAGTTTTTGGGTATGGATAAGAATAATTTCACCACAAAACTATTGTTGAGTCTAATATCCACCCATAGCACCAGTCAAGAAAGGTTTGATCCATTGAGTTAGTCCATGAAATCATCATGTATTACATTTGATGATTTTTTAGCTGAGAACGGATCATCCGTTCTCAGCTAATAAACTTCCACAAGACAAGAACTTTTAGGTTTCAATATTTTCTGATGAGGATGTTTTTAACTTTCAATGAAGATAACCTATAACTCCCATAGATGGTTTTAAAAGAGGAAATGTGTAAAGACTAGTGTAAGTTTATGAATTTTCTTATGGCACTAGTATATAATGTTCCCTTTCAATAAGAATTACCCAGAGTACTCCCATAAATTTAAGAACTATTGCAGTTATCACTTGAAAGAAGAGTAGGAGATTGGTTCCTTTTTTAGCATAGTACTGTGATTAGGGTATATGGGTTTACTCACCAACCCTATGTCCTGGCATCATTTTTTACAGTGAGGTTGTTTTGATTAGAATTGATCAGACAAAGGCTAATAACTGAAGACACGCATTTCTTGAGCTATAAGAAGCCTTCATATATAAAATTTCCATGGACAATTGGTCCTCTTACCATTAAAAATAAATCATCCCTACCAATGATTGAAATCATGCTTATGGAAATGGGGTTTTCAATGGAAGTTGTATTTAAATATGACCCTCACCATGTCATCTCAGATAGGAAACAAGAAAATAAAAATAATCCATTTGAGCATTCTGAGGTGGCAGGACTGTCAGAGGCAACAAATTGGATGGATTGTCCCAAGGATATAAATAATGGTGAGGCTATGCAAGAGGATTCACTATCATCTGCACCAGGTAATTCTCCTCCTTGTTGCCACCTTTAACACACTTGGGGGGGGGCGTGGCAAAAATATTCAAGCCACTCAATGTGTCGTTGGGGGAAAGTCTCGAGTCAAGGTTGTCACCTTGTTTAGGCTCAACTCCCAATGAAGCCAAGGGGGGTAGACCCTATTAAGTTACTAAGTCTAATTACTTTAGTATGATGGTATTAAATTGAATAATTTGCTTAGGGGTTTGAAATTAAAAGTTGAGAACCACAGATGACAAGATAAAAATTAAGCACAAGTAAGCACAATGCTGACACAATATATATATATCGAAAGAATTAAACAAATAACCAGTGCCTTAAAATGGAGTCACAAAATAATTAAATGTACTTGCATGTTCTTGGAGTGAATGTTTTGCAATTGTCTCTTGGTACATTTTAAGTTAATATGAAAAATGAGTGGATTAAATTAGGTGAAGGGGGACTCCAGATATACCCGAGGGGTACTTGGAGTATGTCCAAAAATAAAACCTTCACGGCTACCCACAAGGAATGCATGGGATGAATGGAGTCTCTGATACTGTGTTCATAATACACCCACTAGGGTGTAACAAATATTGGCACCTCGAGGTCACTGTCCAGTAGTTCCCACTTCCTTTGGGTATTTTTCCATCGCTTACGATTTGATTGAGGGGTTGGATATTTGCCTGATGGTGGTTAATTGGGGAAGGTGAAACCTAATTAATATAGTCACTCATGTTTCTTTTGATGCAACTTGACTAATCAGATGAACCATAGCTAAAACAAAGAGCATACACACCCAAGTATTTGTAATTTTTAGTAAATTTTAAAGGATGTGTATTTGTTAGAAAGAAAAACCCTCCAAGAACCTCTTTTGGTCCAAGTGGACTTCAATCATGGAATCAAGGAGGGGGTTGATTTTAAATGATTTCTTTCAGAAATTAATAGTGAATAATGAAGCAAAAAAAATAAAACAAACCACAGGTTCTCTAATTAAATCTACCACGATCCTGTTTCACCTTTCGGCTCAATCGAGATTTACAGGATAAGTATTCAAGTTACTTTGACTTTATAATATGGAATATATGATGAAATTAATAAAAGTACACTTTTTTTCATAAATGAAACTCATCTAGATAAAAAAAAGGAAGAATGCAAACAAGGAAAAAAGAGCACAAATCCCCCCAGGGGGGATGGGGAATGGGCTCGAAAGAGCCTATTCAAATTATTTTTTATTACCAGAGGTTACAATATCAGAAAACATATATAATTCCTCTTGGTTCTCATACAAAATGAACCCTATATCTTACAAAGTGCAAAACTTAAAGACTTTGGGAAAAGGGGAGAACCCTAGGGGTTCCGGATGGCCCAAACGTGACTTCTCAGACAGCACCACCTCCTCTTTTCGGTTATACCTTGAATATAAACCATGGATATTTCCAATTCAATTTTAAGGGATTATTCCTTTGATAAATTTTTGGATAAAGTGACGAAGCAAACTAGATCATAACCCTCTCCAAGCTAGGAACCTTCAACTAATCCAAAGGCTTGCCAAGATGGTTGTGAGATCCGGTTAATACATAAATAGAGATATTATAATAGCATGCATATAATATTATAAAGCATGTTAAATCTAGATATCTGGACATGATTAAAATTGTTAGAATATAATCCGTCAAGATTATTGTAAATAAATAATTAAATAGGAATTTGAATAGTTGCCCGGGAAGGTGAAAAGGCTAGTTCTCAACCGCCTCATTGTAATCTATAAATTAATGTTTTAGTCATGAATAGAACATTGAATTGGGATTTATTACCAACAAGTGGTATCAGAGCCAAGCTCCATAACTCCTGCCTGCATGCCTGCCAGTTTGCCTGCCATTCTCCTGCTTCCTCTGCCGGTTCAGCTCTGGCATATGCCCTTTGCGTCCTCTTGCCAGGAGACATTTCAAGAATTATCTGCTCGCAGTATAGAATTTGCCAATCTGGCATATTCTCTAAGTGCATATTATTTCATTGTGTGAGAGTTGAAAACTCTATTTGCTAGAAACCCTAATTTTGGAGATGCATTCTCATCACCGTTTCATGCATCCTATGGCTACGAATTTCTAAACTGTCTCATCGTGCTCCCACTCTACTGCTGTGATTATTCTCACTATTTCATTGTTACCACTCCAATGAACTGTCTCACTCGTTCAGCCCTAATTTTTACCCTAGTTTATATGAGTTGATACTGCCCTATCGACTACGTGGAGTCTGAAATTTTTTATGTTGTTGAAGCATGAGCGTGAGACTCATGTTGTGAGAGCTAGAGAGACGTGACCTCTGAGGGCGATTTTCAGAAGAGACCATCGTTGAATGATCTGTGTGAAGTGTTGAAAGTGGAGATGTTGCTGTGTTATTACAGCCTGCTGAAAACTGAAAGCTGCCTGCCCCGAATTAGGTATTCCATCAATTAATATTAGATCGCGTTCTACCTCGAATTACTGTCTCCTATTCAATTTTCAGCAATAGGAATGTGTGACCATTCCCAGCAAAAGAAATTTTCATCCTTTCTATACACAGGCGGGGCATATGTGAAATGTGTAGCTTGACATTAAATATTGTTTCTGTGTTGAACTTTAGTGGACGCCCTCTCTGCATGGGTATTGGTTGGTCTCTTCTCTTCATTGGAGGTGACGATTTCTATTCACAACCTCTAAGTTGAAGTATTGATTCATTATTTGCTGGGGCTGTGCTAATAAACTGTGACCCTTTGTGTTCAAACGTTGTGAGTCCTAAATCTGAAGCTAAGAGTATATATGCTTCAGTTGCCTAGGAGATATAACGTTGAAGACTGCCTGGGAGATATACTGATGTCTAGACTGCGTTGTATGCTGAAGACCAGCGTTGGACGGGTCGTGGAGGCTACCTGCGTTGTATACAGCATGGAGACTACGTTGATATATGAGTAGACTGCGTGTTGAGTTGAAGAGGAATTTGAAGAGGAGAGACTCGGTGCTACATTCACAAGTTGTTGTTGCTACGAGTTCAAGATTTATGCAGTATTTTTTATGCGTGAAGCTGTGTACTGAGCTTTTGACAACAGCGTGGAGGTAGAATATTTCTTGCCATATTAAATGTAACCGTTGGGGATTGCATAAACCCTATTTCTGCATAAAACCTAATTTCTTCCCACATCTGCGTGGAGACTTCCTGGTGCGTTGAAGTATACCTGAATCATCTGCTCCCTGCATGGAGACCTGCGTGGAGAATGCTCTACGTGGAGCTGTGCCATCATATATAAGTATCTGGTTTGACAGTGTCTGTTTGAGATATAAGTATCTGATATATATCTGCGTTGAGATATAAGTATCTGGTTTGACAGTGTCTGGTTTGAGATATAAGTATATGATATATATCTGCGTTGAGATATAAGTATCTAGTTTGACAGTGTCGATTCAGGTTTTTTTCAGCAGAGTGAAGACCGGTGGAGACCCTTGGAGACTCAAGTTTTTTTCTCTAGAGTAGAATGTTATGCTATGTATTTGGCTTAAGCTATATATATTGAAGACTACATAATACCTATCAGCATATCACATCTGCGACCAAGTTGAAGAGCTGCCTGAGTGGAGCTGCGTGGAGCTGAATGTGAAGATTGTTGCTGCGATCCAGACAATTGCTGCTGATAATTGCTGCTGCTAATCACTTGATTTTGCATGCTGCTAATCACTTGATTTTGCAGGGTATATAGTCTGGTGCTTGATTTTTTGTGCACTTATATCATTTGCACACTAATATATTAGCTTCCAGTGCCTCCGCACATTGTATAAAAAGGAATGTTGTTGTATATTTGAAGCTAGTGATTGATATATTGCATATTGAAGAAGTTTGGGTATGCTCACCTGAAGGTTGCATTGTACACCTTGGCAGAGACTGTAGACCTGCAAGGTTATTGTTTTTCTCTTTGTCATATCAAGTTTATTATTGTAAACTAACAATTGTAAAGATGCACTCTTTGGCATCTAGTATTGGTGCTGCCCTAGCTGGTAAAGACCATTCCAAAGACCCTTCCAAGGGAGATTGCGGCAAAAAGAGAGGACAAGGAATAAGAAATTTCAGAGGCAGAGGGGGCAAAAACAAAAGATCATATCTGCAATGCAAGTGTTGCAGAAATACTGGGCACACATCAGATCAGTGTTGGGCTTCATGGGAATCCATCAAAGACAAGCATAACCAGAAGAAAGATGACCAAGATGCTAGTAAATTTTCTGATTCTTGTATTGTTGCACATTGTAATCTTGGATTTAATGAAATGAATTCTCTCTCATCTTATAAAGATTGTTGGCTGCTTGATACTGGTGCAACATCACACATGACATTCATAAAAGATTGTTTTGAAGAACTTAATGAATCAATAGATGGCATAGTTTACTTTGCAGATAAGTCAAGTATTAAACCAAAAGGAATGGGAACCATTCAACTGAAGATGCCTGGATTCCCTGATTTCTTGTTGAAGAACGTTCTCTATCTTCCTGAGTTGTAGAGAAGCCTGTTGTCCATGGTGGATATTCGATAGCAAGGCCATTCCATCCACATGTTTGATGGAATCGTTGAAATAAGAAAGTCCTCTGACAACGAAGTCATCATGACTGGATACGAAGATGGAAAGCTGCTGAAGCTCAAGGGTTCATCTGCAAGATTTCAGAACTATGCCTACCTCTCTCAGCATGGAGAAGGTAATATGTCATCTAGCTCATTGTGGCATGCAAGATTTGGTCATCTAAATTATAACAGTCTTCGTTTGTTGAGAAAGAATGGTGTATTTGGCTTGCCCACCATTCCTAAAGAGAAGAATAAATGTGATGCTTGTATTTTAGGGAAACATAGTAAGTTTCCATTCCATGAATCTAATTTCAGAGCAAGTAGGAAATTAGAGTTAGTACATTCTGATTTGTGTGGCCCAATGCCAACTCCTTCAGCAAATGGGAACAAGTATTTTATGACATTTGTTGATGACTACTCAAGAATGTGCTGGACATACTGTTTAAAGACAAAATCAGAAGCATTTCAAACATTCAAGGACTTTCATGCATTGATTGAAAAACAAGCACAATCAAAAATTGGTACACTTCGTATTGATAATGGAAAAGAATACACTTCAAATGCTTTTGAAGCTTATCTTCATCAACATGGAATTGCACATCAGACTACCGTTCCCTACAATCCTCAACAAAACGGTGTAGCAGAGAGAATGAATAGAACCATAATGAATATGGTTCACTCAATGATGTTTTTCAAAAATGTAAAACTAATGTTTTGGGGTGATGCAGTAAAATGTGCAGCATATTTAAGAAATAGAAGTCCATCAAATGCACTTGATAACAAGACTCCACATGAAATGTGGTTTGGTCATCTCCCTTCAGTCAGGCATCTCATAGTTTTTGGTTCCACTTGTTATGCCTTGATTCCAAAGGAGAAAAGAAACAAGCTTGGTCCTCGAAGCAGAAAGTGCATTTTCCTGGGGTACAAAGAATACTCCAAGGCATACCGGTTGTATGATGAGGTAAACAAGAAATTTGTTATTTCCAGAGATGTCATTTTTCTTGAAACTAATAAAAATGACCAGTACATTGCGAGACAACTTGATCATCTGGAAAATTATCCTCATTCAAAGAACCATTATGAAAATGAATATGAAATTCCAAATCTTGAAGGGGGGATTCCTATTCTGGATCAACCTTTGGAATTTCCATATGAAGCACCAACTCCTCCGCATGAAGAAGTTCCTGCTACTTCACTTGAGCAAGAGGTTCAACTGGATGATGTGATTGAGAGAATTGAAAGACTCTCAATCAATGATGAAGCTCCAGCAGCTGATCAACCAGGACCATCACGGAAGATTCCTAAATGGGCCACAAAGACACTTGAAAGTGTCCATCCAGATGAAGTTGGAAAGACGGGAACGAGAAGTTTGAAAAGACAAGAAGATGGAGGAGGAGCAGATAATTCAGGTGATGACATGGATGTATCATTTGATTGTGAATTTAATTTATCTGCTAACTTTGAACCAACTTCCTTTGAAGAATATTCTACTCGTATTGAGTGGACAGAAGCTATGCAAAATGAGTATGATGCACTCATAAAGAATGGAACTTGGAAGCTGGTTGACCCTCCAGTTGGAACCAAACCAATTGGCTGCAAGTGGGTG
>LPNX010313916.1:308969-321487 GCA_001517045.1 Pseudotsuga menziesii
AAAATAAAAAGAGATAGCCAATAAACTTATTAACAAATTCCTTTCCTATCAAGATCATAATAAACCTATTATCAATCTTTTAGCATTGGATCCACAATATCAAAATAAGCAAGTTATGAACACAGATACAAGTTAACTCAGTGAAACATGGCAATGCTCATCCATACATAATAACATGAAACCATCTTGCCTCCAAATATTCTCTTTATTTCAAATGAAAAATAACAACAGTAAAATAGCAACAGCTCTTCAATCCAACTCTAACTAGCTTGGTAGAGGAAAACTGTGCTTTATTTATAACAAAAAATAGAACCCTATCCTAGAGGGGGCACAATTCCTAAGGAGGGAGAGACTGCAGATGCATGAGGAGTCAAGCCGAGCTTGATCTGACTCTAACTAAGTCTGATCTGAGTCTGATTGAGTGTAACTGGAAATTAGAGAGCTGATCAGATTGGCACATCAACGGATTAACTGAAACATCAACTAAATCACATCCAGATGGGACCACATGTGTGGAGGAGAGAGAGAGAGGGCACAATTCCCAAGAATGCATGCTATAGTGCACTCCCCCTTCAGCCCAGATCAACTGCTTCTATCAAGGAATGGTCAGCTCCAGTCAATCCAAAGCCGATGAGACGGATTTTAGTCAAATAAGAGCAAACTCCACTAATTTAGGAATTTGTATTTTCTCCATTATTTAATTAATTTATCAATTAAAATAATCAATATTTGATTTTTAGGGTTTTTCGACCTAAGTGATGGGAAAATCACTCAAAACTTAGGAAAAATGGGTTTATGGCTTTACATGGTGCTCTGAGTTAGAAAATGAGCATCCCCATAACTGAAACTGATTTCTGAGCCCACTTTTATTACAAGACCAGTTTTTCCAATTAGACTATTAAAAAATAGCCTAAGTTTTGTGGAAAAATTAAAATTAAAATAACTAAAAAAATAAAAGAAAATTAAAACCTAGGAGGACTTAGAAATGTTGATATGACTCGACCATAATGCCTAGCATGTTTACACATTGACACACAGACTCTAATAAACTCAATAGGCCTAAATGCCAAGCCGACCACCCCAACTTTGGAGGTATTGAGCGAAAAACTTAGAAATTATCAGTCGTTTATTCAAAAACCAATAATAACCAAGGGAAAAAACACTCAGGGCTGATTGGATTGACAAATAAAGTCCAAGAGACTGAGTCTTTTACAAAAACTATCATGCTAGAACATTTTATTACAACTCCCATATGGGGTATGGACATGTGATATAGTACAACAAGCACTTCCCAGAAGCAATTCTAAAGTCCGAACAAATCATCTTTGTCCAGTTCACTAGGCTTGTTTCCACCTTTCACACACCTAGGTCACGTGGCAGAAATCTTCAAGCCACTCGGTGTGTCCTTTGGGGGCAAGTCTCGAGTCAAGGCTGTCACCTTGTTCTTGACTCCTCTGTTTAGGCTCAACTCCTAATGAAGCCAAGGGGGGTAGATCCTATTATGTTACTAAGGACAATTTACTTAGTAAGGTGATGTTAAACTGAATGAGTTACTTAGGAGTTCGATATTTAACTATGGACAATCAAAGATGACAAGATACAAAAATGAACACACGAAAGCACAATGCTGAGATACAATATATATATAAAGCAAGAAAATAACCAGTGCCTTAGAATGGATTCAAAAAAATAAGATCAATGTACTTGCATGTGCTTGGAGTGAATGTTTTGTGATTGCCTCTTGGTACATTTAAGTTAAATTTGAAGTGCAAGTTGATTAAAATTAGGCAAAGGGGGGCACTCCAGATATACCTAAGAGTACTTGGAGTATGTCCAAAACTAAACCTTCATGGCTACCCACAAGGAATATGTGGTATGAAATGGAGTCTCTAGGGCTATTTTTCATAATGCACCCATTAGGGTGTGACAGAGATCGGCGCCCTGAGGTCACTTTTCAGAAGTTCCCGCTTCCTTTGGGTATTTTTCCACCATGATGGTTTGATCTAGGTGTTGGATTATCACCTGTTGGTTTGTTAATTTTGGAGAGTGAGTCCAAATTATACTAGTCACTAAAGTGATTTTGATATAGCTTGACTGATCGGATGAACCGCAGCCAAGTGTAGAGCATACACACCGGAGTCTTGTCAATTTTAATAAATTTTCAATGGGTGTTGTTTAAAAGAAAACCCTCCAGGAACCTCTTTCGATCCAAGTGGATCTCAATCAGGGAATCAAGGAGGGGTTAATTTTATAATATGTGAAAAATAAATGATGAAAATAAAATAGATCCACAATTCTAGTTTTCTAATTAGTCCTACCACGAATCTCTTTCCCCTTTCGGGTCAATCGGGAAGTCGTGGGGTAAGTATTACAATTACTTTGAAATATAAAATATGGAATATGAAATTGAAAATAAAATAAAGTATACTACCCTACATATTATATCAATGCTATTTTGAAATGAAAAGAGCAAAAAGCAACAAAACGACACCAACGCAAATCCCCCCAGGGGGGGTGGGGAATGGGCTCGAAAGAGCCTATTCAAAAATTATTTTTTATTAACAGTGGTTACAATATTAGAGCAATGATATAATTCCTCTTGATCCTTATACAGAGTGAAATCAAGAGCTTACAAAGTCTGAAAAATAAAAGTTTTAGTCAAATGGGAGACCCCTGGGGGGATTTGAACGCTCCTGAGGCCACTTCCGAATAGTAGCTTCCTTTGTTTTATGTCAAAACTGATAAAAACTAGTAAGAATATCAGACTTAAATATTCCCAAAATCACTCTGAAAGTACCTTTGGTTCAGCTCACTTTTAACCACTAAAAGGTAAGCTGAAAACTAGTTAAAACGGGAAAACATGAACCAAGGAAAGCAGGCTTTCCTTGGGATCTTGGATTTCCTTTTGGACAGCCAATAATATGTGCAATTTTATTTCAGAATATGAAATTTTAATTTATAGCAAACAGAAATCAAATGCACGCAAGCTACAAATTTTCTTTAAAATTACGTGCAAAAAAGGACGATTTCCCTAAAGCTAGATCTAGAAAGCTTATGAAAACCTTTTAAGAACAAGATCTAGACTATGGGATTGGAGAGGATATCTCTATGTTGAAATTATTTTTAATATTATATATCTAAACAAAATCAAAGCTATGAACAAAGTAACCGGGTAAAAGAGTTGATCTTGAGGGAGGAAGAGGAGGAGAGAAATGCTGGTTTCCTTGAAGATCCACAGTGGAGCTTTCAGGTGGAATGTTGAGGGACTATTGCCTTTGGAAGGTTCTAGAGAGAGTGAAGAAGCAAAATAGGTCAGCATCCTCTCCAATGTAGGAACCTGCAGCTCAGCTGAAATCAAGAAACTTGCCGAAAAACTTGTGAGATCCGATTAGTACATACACAGAGTTTCAAAATAACATGCATATAAGCTTATAGGAAATGTTGAATATAGATCTCTAAACATGCATCAAAGGAAAGAGATGGCCAATAAACTTATTGAAAATCACCTTTCCTATCAAGATTATAATAAGCTTATTATCAATCTTAACAACGGATCTACAAGCATTTAGCAAATCATGAACACAGATACAGGTTACCTCAGTAAAATAATGGCAATCATCATCCACACATACAATGGAACAACACCGTCTTGCCTCCAAAGCTTTTTTTTATTTCAAATGAACAATAACAACAGTGCAATAGCAGCAGCACCTCAATCCTAGTTCTAACTAGCTTGGAAGAGGCTGCTATGCTTGGATATATACAAAAACCAGGAGATCCAGCCCAGGGGGGGCACAAATCCCAAGTAGATAAACAAAATATGATGATGGAGAGTCCATCAATGCTTGATCTATGTCTAAATGAACCAAATTTGAGTCTCACTGAGTGCAATTGTCAATCGGGGGGCTGATCTGACTGAAACCTCAACCTGTTGACTGAAGCATCCACCAAAAATCATCTAGATGAGCCAAAAATGTGTGGAAGAGAGAGGGAGGGTGAAATTCCCCATAAAGGATGCTGAATATCAACTCTGTATCTGATTTGATCACCTCCTTTAGTTAAGGATTTGTCAGATCCAGTCAATCTGCTTCAGATCTGACTGATTTCAATCAAATCGACTGAGAATCCACTGATCTATGTGTTGTCCACCGATTGCACACCAGCAGCAGAAATCTTTCGAAAGCTGTCTCCTCACTTAGGAAAGTGGGAGAGGTGTGACCTTGGGGGCAAGTACAGAGCTAGGTACTGTCACCTACTCCTAGCTCCTCCGTTTAGGCTAACTCCTAATGAAGCCAAGGGGGGTAGTCCCTACAAAAGAGTTTCTATGGCTCTTAAGTTTTTAAAGTGTTTTGATTAGTTGCGTATGCAGATGGGTGTTGTTTAGGAGTTATTATGATTTGAAGTGTTTGTTTATTATGAATATGACACTAAATCAAAAGCAATCCACGTTGCTAACAAGGTATTACAAAGATAAGCAAAAATTCTAGACTTTAATAGTGCATTCAGAGAAAGAAATTATGATAAACCATAGACCATTGATCAAATAATATAATTATGCAAATTAAAAAAGGGCCAATGCCTTATGGAGTCAATGAAGCTGAAATGCACCAAAGAATTAAACACAAGTCTAGAAATCAAGCTAGTGAATTAGGTGATGCAAGTGCTCTTGGTAGGTTTTAAAGTTTTTATGTGTTCTTGATTAAGGTGTCAACGAAGATTTATCAAAGCCAGGAGAATCTTCTAAGTTCCCTCCATTGAAGACATGTCGGGCCTGCCTAGTATCCCAGGCTGGTATCGCAAAGATTGACCAGCTAGCCGAGAATCTAAGACAGCAGGAAGTTTCGGCACCTCTACTAGGAAGTATTTTTGGAAGAATCCCTACAATGTCAGTGCGTTGGTTACGGGGTGTTAAGTATTATTAGGTTACTCTTGCAGGGTTTCAAGATCCATTGTCATTTCTGGGTACTCCGATCTGAGATCGGTCAGAGCATACTCCGGCAAGGAGAGAACGAAGTTAATTAAGTAAGGGGTGTGTGTTGCAAGTTTTATTAAATTAATTAATTAGGACTCTCCGATAGAGAGTGCTCTTGACCCCGTCTTATGATAGTGGTTCAAGAGACTTATCTAATCTAAGATGCCTAATGCAGGGATATGCAGTTCTATGAATGCTCTTCGATAGAGAGTGCTCTTGACTTGTGTTACTGTAAGTTCAAGAGTCTTACTTAATTTGTTAAACTTGAAAAAGACATAGAACATAAAAAATCTAACTACCCAAGAGTCTCTTTCAGGCTTTTTAGGGCCCTAATCGAGAAAGCAAGGGGGTAAGTATACAGTAAGAACTTATTCAATATTTAATCAAACAGTCAAATCAATACTTTTACTTCATTTTCAAAACATAATGAATTAATCAAAACATGAACTACTTGATTATGATTATGCAACTTATCCTACCCTATCCTATCATTAGCAATTTAAACCAAAAATGAAAAGCATGACAATGAGACAATACAAGCTTCCCCCAAATGGGGGAAGAATGGTGTGGGAGCCATAATCCCACTCGCTTTTTTATTAATTTTTACAATTTTGATGGCTTTTATTTTTTGCCTTTGCCTTGGAAGAACATGGAGAGAAAGGGATAGAGAGAAGAGGGAAGATTTGTCTTTTTTGTTCTTGCTTGCTTCCTTGCTTGCTTAAGGCCCTTTGGGATTTTCTCGATTCTTCCTGCAAATAAGAGCTTTAAAAAATTCAAACGTTATGTGTTACTAAAAAATTTAAAGACAAACTACAAACTAAATTCTCAAAAAAGAGGGTAAAAACCAGCAGTGAAAGAAAAGGAAAGAGAGAGGAGAAAAACCAAGAAAATGGAGAGAGAAAAGGTGAAAAAGAGGGATTTCCTAAATGTAAAAAAGAGGGATGTCCAAAGGCAAAAAGAGGGCTGTAAAATAGTAAAAAAAATGGCAGCGAACAGTCAAAAGAGGGCTGTCCACAAGGAGGAAAAAGAGGGCTGTCCAAAGCATGAAAAAAGGGGTGAAAACTAGGTAAAATGAGGACTGTCCAAAGAGAAGAAAGAGGGCTGCAAAGCTGAGTGAAAAGAGGGCAGCGAAATGTCAAAAGAGGCATGTCAACAAGGAGGAAAAAGAGGGCAGCAAAAAGGAAGGAGGAAAGGCGAGCCAAACAAGGCAAAGAAAGGGAAGCCAAAGGATGGAAAGAAGTAAACTAGGGTTTCCTAAGTAACCGGTAACCAAAAGAATTTAAAAAAAAGAATTTATGAGATGGAACTTGAAGCAAACAAAGACTCTTAAAGCCTTCTTCTTGGAAATGTCCAAGTTACTGTAGATCCTGCAAAGAAACCAATGTTAAAATAAAAAACTTGTGATCTTGAAGATGAGCTAGATGCAACCGAGCTCACACCCTTCTCCAAGATGGTAGATCCTGTCCAAGATCAAAACACTTCAAACGCCCAGTGAGATCAATCAATTAGCATGATAATAAATATAAAGACTCATAAGCATTAATATAACCAAATATGTCTTGCTCATGAAATATTTTAAATAAACTAGCATAATCAACCAACGTAACAACTGTAAATGGAATATTTTACGTTCTAAACAGTATACTTCTAAAACTAATTGATTAGATCATATATGAGCATTTGAAATGAAATAGATGGACATAAATCACCTCACAAAATTCATTCACCACAAGTACTGAGCTACATGGACCTCCAAAGTCTTGATTTTATTCCAAAAGATGAGCATAAGCCATTACAAATTCTTACAGAGTAAGTTTACAATCAAAGATCCATCATCATAGAGATGAAAGAGCCTCTTTTTAGCAAATGAGAGAGTGCTAAAACCCTAAAACAAAAAAACTAACCCCAACCATCTTAGCCACCTAACAAAGAGCCCATACCTAAACCGGAGAACTGGGAGTGAGGGGATGCCTCCACCCAGGCAAGGCGCCCTCACTCCAAACTTGTGCACCGAAAACAAGCTAAGGATGAGGCCACATGTGTGAGTCTGGATGTAGGTAAGCTCATCCTTTAGGTCTAGCAAGAGCCTGAGCTAGGTTTGGGAAGCCCACTAATGGTGTAAGCTTCAGTCTTCACCTTGATCAAATCACCGGACCAATGAGAGCTCTCCATCTCATCTTTACCTGGAGATGACATGTCTTATAACTAATAATAAATTAATTGCTTTCTTAATGATGACCGAATCTGAGTTATGATAACTCCAATCATCATAAGTGTTCCATGAGATGTCATTTAGCCTTTTATTTTACTAAATTTGGATTAATTTGAAGAGTTTTAGTTTTCTCCAAAATAATCATTATTTTTAATAAAAATCATTTTTAATAAAAATCATTTTTTTACTAAAAAAACATTTTTTACTCAAAATTGACTTTTTTGAGTAAAAAGGCATTATGTGTCCGATTGCTAATCTGAAAGTTGGTTTTGACTGGCTAGCTGGTCAAGAATGATTTTTGGCTTAAGGTTAGAGCCTTCAATCACTGAATTCTGAGTCCGAATCACGAACGGGTTTTTTCCATTTAATTTACGGAAAAATTAACCCAAAAAACTTGGGGAAAGTAATTAAAAATTAAAAAATAAATTTTCACTGTTTGAAAAAGATTTTTTTGAAATTTTTTTATGTGTCCAGATGACTTAGCGCATGACCATGATCTATATAAATAATGTCTAGTAGGATTATAACACTCAGTTGGGCTCTAATAACCCCCAAAGGCCCAGAATTCAACATCAGGCATTCCAACTTTGGAGGAAGTGGGAGAAAACCTCATCAATTATACTCGGTTGAAGGCAAAGCATTATTGTCAGGGGAAAAAAACTCCCTGGAATACCCTATTCGAGATTCTATGTCTCAGGAGACCGAACCACTCAAAAATATCCTATTAGCGCATTTTATTACAAACCCCACGGGGCCATGGTCAAAATTATTCAAATAAAAAAGTGACTAGCCAATATTGGCTAGACAAGCAGACGGATCAACTGATACACTGGAATTAGACTTTGAACAAGTCTGTCAACTGGCGGATCTTCAGGTAACCCAACTTATGGTACAAAAAGTTGGATAACACTATGATTTTGGATTTGCTCCATTATTCATCCATTTATTAATTAAAATAATCAATAATTGATTTTTGGGGCTTTCTGACCCGAGTGATGGAAAATCACTCAAAACTAGGAAATAGTGGGTCCATGGGTTTACATGGTGCTCTTAGCTTGAAAATGAGCACCTACATGACTGAAACTGATTATTTGGCCCACTTTTATTACAAAATCGATTTGTCCAATTAAACTATTAAAAAATAGCCTAAGTTTTGGAAAAATTAAATTTTTAATAAAAAACACTGAAAAAACTAAAAAATTGAAAAATTGAAATACACCTAGGGGGACTTAGACATGTTCATATGACTTGACCATGATGTCTAACATGCTTATAGATTGACACATAGACTCTAATAACCTCAATAGGCATAAATGCCAAGCTGACCACCCCAACTTTGGAGGTATGGAGTGAAAAACTCAGAAATTATCAGTCATTTATTCAACAACCAATAATAACCAAGGGAAAAAACACCCTGGGCTGATCGTATTGACAAATAAAGTCTAAGAGACCAATTCTTTTACAGACACTATCATGCTAGAACATTTATTACAATTCCCCCATGGGGTGTGAACATGTGATATAGTACAACAAGCACTTCCCAGAAGTACTTCCACGTGTCTTTTGAAGTCTGAACAAGTTATCCTTGTCTAGTTCACCAGGCTCACTCTATAAAAAACCACTAAGTACAACTTAGGTGGTAACATTCTGGCTTCAACTATGGGACGTGTGCTCAATATGGTCTTTAATGCAAGGAGAGGATACAAGAACACCAGAATCTCTGGTTTTTATACCCTGTAAAAACATCTCAACTTGACAAGAAAAACCTCAGTAGCACAAGTTTTATAAAAAACCAAATGAACCATTAAGCTGATTTATTTAAATGTAACTAAACAAAAGAAGCAAAGTTTTATTATAGCTAAGTATAAAATAGAAATGCAGAAAGTAAATGCTCTCTTTCAAGGAGCTTATTTTCCTACTCTAAGCATGATATAAAAAAGGTTAAGTGTAATCATAAATCCAATGTAACCACCTAGGCATTTTATTAACATAAAAAAAAAATTCCTTGTCTTTGGTTACCAGCCAAAGTAAGGATACCTTATTCAGAAATTGCAAACTTGCGTGATGATTTAGAATGAGCGGGATGGATGGGAGATCATAGGCATGAATAATGTCATAAAAATTCTTCCCCAACTTGTATGTGCTCATGCAGGTTGCTTCTATCCATGACTGGATAGGGTTGATGTACAAATCGGAATGATGAGGCAGATTGACTACCCCATCATATTGATCATCAAGGCTTACCAAATGATAATTCACTGTATAAGACCCAAGCGGCTCCAAGTCATGAGGAAACTCTATATGTGAAGATGATAGTTGAGACTGATATTTTAATAACTGCATCACATCTGTCTTTTCACAACACTGCTTCTCTATGTCTTCATTATTGATACCTTTGTATGTCTCTGCATGATATGAATCTGAATGATCATATGGATAAACTGCATGCTCCTTTTTCATATCAAAGTTTCCCAAGGCCACATGGTCCATGCTCTCTCCTTTAGATATGCCATAGACAGAAAAATCAACAAAAACATCAAAAGTTTCTGGTTCATTATTTTCCTCTTTATTCATGTCACAGACTGGATTTTCCATGAATGTCCAAGACTCCTCATCAACATCTTTATTGGGGATAAGGGAGTCTTCATCACTTGTATCATGCTCCAAGATATACTTGTCCTCATTTTCATACTCATCTTCTTCAGAGAAAATTTCATAAGGTAGTAAACCTTCTAGACTATCATCATTATATGGAGAACACATAGGAGTTCCATCATGTATATTACAGTTTTCATCATAAGTTTCACTGTAAGATTATGCAATGGTTTCATCCTCAGGCTTGTATTGTTTAGATGGTAACAAAGGGTAGGATTGAACTACCATGTATATATGACCAGGCTCATTTGAATTCGTTTCCTGATTACTGACCTCGGGAAGTCCATGTTCCATGACTTGATTTGCAACATAACAAGTGCTTTCTTGGTGGAATTGTTCACAGGGTCTACACCATGGAATTACTTCTTCTACCATGTTAGCTGAGTCTAACATGTTTGGAATCCTAAGCTCTTTTTGAGGAAACTTATTTTGATACATCTGATTCTGCCTAGGCTGAAAGTTCCTAGGTCCATTATTTCTTTCCATTATGATTATTCTATTGTGCATAGGATTCAATTGTACAGACTGATCTGTCATAAGTTGGTTTTGACTAGTAACCAAGTCTTTTATCATGTATGTTACCTTTTCCATGGGATCCTTAGAGGCTCCATTTTCTTCTAATTCAAAGGCTTCTCCCTTTTCTTCGTTGTATGAAGTGTTTCCCCTAGTGTAACCTAGAATGTTGGATTTACCTGAAGACTGCATATTCTTTTCTATTTTCTCGGCCAATTCTTGAGCAGTTTTTAGATCAGCCAGCTCTTTGTCCTTTAATTGGTACCTCAAATCACCAGTGAAAGCTTCGATGTAAGATATGAGGATGGAGGTATCCCTTGGCTTGATTTCTCTAGGGAGGTCTGCAACCACATGCCTGCACCTAGTATTAAATTCATCAATGGTTTCATTCTCCATCTTCTTTATGTTATGGAAGGCAGCAAGCAGATCTCTTGGTTCTTTTTTTTCCCCCCATTTCTTCTTAAAACCCTCTAGGAATTCACTAAGAGTTTTATATGAATCATCTTCTAAGTTGAAGTACCATTCTTTAGCATCATATTCCAAGGATAAAGCGAAGAGATTCATTTTGACATCATCATGGTCATGGGCAGCATCATTGCAATAACTGACTAGGTGCTTTTCAAAATTTCGAAGGTGAGACTTGGCAGTGATGGAATTGTTGCCCTAAAATATGGGGAGCTTCTTGATAGAATCATTCAGAATGTCATGAGGACTGCCTGCTATCTGAGAAAAGTCAAGGGGTTTGAAAAATTCCGTCATTTCTTGAGATTAGTGAACATGACTCTCTACAAATATGTGATGGATATCTGAGAGGGATTGGTCTCCTACATATTCAAGGTTTCTATGAGAAGTCTGCATATTCAATATTTCCCTAATAAAACCTTTGAGATTAGGGAGAATATTGAATAATTGTCAGCGGTTTCTTTGGGTAGAAATTCTTGAAGGGATGTTAGACCGTGGAGTCGCCAAATGGATCGAGTTTTAATTTTTATGTTTTTTAAAGACTAGATCAATCAAAAGTTTTTATCTTTTTAGTTGTTTAGAAAAAAGTTAAGCTAAGTCGTATTTGGGAATAAAAAGATTTATCCCCAGCAACGGCGCCAAAAGATGTTGTAGCCTTTCACACACCTGGGTCACGTGGCAGAAACCTTCAAGCCACTCGGTGTGTCCTTTGGGGGCAAGTCTCGAGTCAAGGCTGTCACCTTGTTCTTGACTCCTTCGTTTAGGCTCAACTCCTAACGAAGCCAAGGGGGGTAGACCCTATTATGTTACTAAGGAAAATTTACTTAGTAAGGTGATGTTAAACTGAATGAGTTACTTAGGAGTTCGGGATTTAACTATGGACAATCAAAGATGGCAAGATACAAAAATGAACACACAAAAGCACAATGCTGAGACACAATATATATATAAAGAAAGAAAATAACCAGTTCCTTAGAATGGAGTCAAAAAAATAAGATCAATGCACTTGCATGTGCTTGGAGTGAATGTTTTGCGATTGCCTCTTGGTATGTTTTAAGTTAAATTTGAAGTGTGAGTTGATTAAAATTAGGCGAAGGGGGGGACTCCAGATATACCCGAGAGTACTTGGAGTATGTCCAAAACTAAACCTTCACGGCTACCTGGAAGGAATATGTGGGATGAAATGGAGTCTCTGGGGCTATTTTTCATAATGCACCCATTAGGGTGTGACAGAGATCGGCGACCCGAGGTCACTTTTCAGAAGTTCCTGCTTCCTTTGGGTATGTTGTCACCGTGATGGTTTGATCTAGGTGTTGGATTTTCACCTCTTGGTTTGTTAATTTTGGAGGAAGTCCAAATTATAATAATCACTCAAGTGATTTTGATACATCTTGACTGATCGGACGAACCGCAGCCAAGTGTAGAGCATACACACCGGAGTCTTGTCAATTTTAATAAATTTTCAATGGGTGTTGTTTAAAAAAAAACCCTCCAGGAACCTCTTTCGATCCAAGTGGATCTCAATCGGAGAATAAAGGAGGGGTTAATTTTATAATAGATAAAAAATAAATTATGAAAATAAAATAGATCCACAATTATATTTTTCTAATTAGTCCTACCACGAATCTCTTTCCCCTTTCGGGTCAATCGGGAAGTCGTGGGGTAAGTATTACGATTACTTTGAAATATAAAATATGGAATATG
>LPNX010313916.1:321512-362074 GCA_001517045.1 Pseudotsuga menziesii
AGTGAATATTATATCAATGGTACTTTGAAATGAAAAGAGCAAAAAGCAACAAAAGGATACCAACGCAAATCCCCCCAGGGGGGATGGAGAATGGGCTCGAAAGAGCCTATTCAAAAATTATTTTTTATTAACAGTGGTTAAAATATCAGAGAACTGATATAATTCCTCTTGATCCTTATACGGAGTGAAATCAAGAGCTTACAAAGTGCGAAAATTAAAATTTTTAGTCAAATGGGAGACCCCTGGTGGGATTTGAACGCTCCTGAGGCCACTTCTGAACAACAGCTTCCTTTATTTTCTGTCAAACCTGCTCAAAACCAGCAAGCATATCAGACTTAAATATTCCCAAAATCACTCTGAAAGTACCTTTGGGTCAGCTCACTTTTAACCACTAAAAGGTAAGCTGAAAACTAGTTAAAAGGGGAAAAAAGGAACCAAGGAAAGCAGGCTTTTCTTGGGATATTGGCTTGCATTTTGGACAGCCAATAATATGTGCACTTTTATTGGAGAATATGAAATTTTAATGTACAGCAAACAGAAATCAAATTCATGCAAGATAGAAATTTTCTTTAAAATTACATGCAAAAAAGGACGATTTCCCTAAAGCTAGATCAGAAAGATTATGAAAACCTTTTAAGAGAAAGATATAGACTATGGGATTTGAGAGGATAGCTCTATGTTGAAATTACTTTTAATATGATATATATAAACAAAATCAAAGCTATGAACAAAGTAACCGGGCAAAAGAGTTGATCTTGAGGGAGGAAGAGGAGGAGAGAAATGCTGGTTTCCTTGAAGATCCACAATGGAGCTTTCAGGTGGAATGTTGAGGGACTATTTCCTTTGGAAGGTTTTGGAGAGAGTGAAGAAGCAAACTAGATCAGCATCCTCTCCAATGTAGGAACCTACAGCTCAGCTGAAATCAAGAAACTTTCCGAAAAACTTGTGAGATCCGATTAGTACATACAAAGATTCAAAATAACATGCATATAAGCTTATAGGACATGTTGAATCTAGATCTCTAAACATGCATCAAAGGAAAGAGATGGCCAATAAACTTATTGAAAAGAACCTTTCCTATCAAGATTATAATAAGCTTATGATCAATCTTAACAACGGATCTACAAGCATTTAGCAAATCATGAACACAGATACAGGTTACCTCAGTAAAATAATGGCAATCATCATCCATACATACAATGGCACAACACCATCTTTCCTCCAAAGCTTCTATTTATTTCAAATGAATAATAACAAGAGTACAATAGCAGTAGGACCTCAATCCCAGTTCTAACTAGCTTGGAAGAGGCTGTTGTGCTTGGATATATACAAAAACCAGGAGATCCATCCCACGGGGGGTGCAAATCACAAGGAGATAAACTAAATATGCTGATGGAGAGTCCATCAATGCCTGATCTGTGTCTAACCGAGACAGATCTGAGTCTCACTAAGTGCAATTGTCAATTAGAGGGCTGATTTGACTAAAACCTCAACCTGTTGACTGAAGCATCCACCAAAAATCATTCAGATGAGCCAAAAATGTGTGGAGGAGAGAGGGAGGGTGAAATTCCCCATAAAGGATGCTAAAGATCAACTCTGAATCTGATTTGATCACCTCCTGCAGTCAAGGATTTGTCAGATCTAGTCAATCTGCTTCAGATCTGACTAATTTCAATGAAATCGGCTGAGAATCCACTGATCTATGATTTTGGATTTGCTCCATTATTCATCCATTTATTAATTAAAATAATCAATAATTGATTTTTGTGGCTTTTTGACCTGAGTGATGGAAAATCACTCAAAACTAGGAAATAGTGGGTCCATGGGTTTACATGGTGCTCTTAGCTTGAAAATGAGCACCTACATGACTGAAACTGATTATTTGGCCCACTTTTATTACAAAATCAAATTTTCCAATTAAACTATTAAAAAATAGCCTAAGTTTTGGAAAAATTAAATTTTTAATAAAAAACACTGAAAAAACTAAAAATTTGAAAATTTGAAAAACACCTAGGGGGACTTAGACATGTTCATAGGACTTGACCATGATGTCTAACATGCTTATACATTGACACATAGACTCTAATAACCTCAATGGGCCTAAATGCCAAGCTGACCACCCCAACTTTGGAGGTATGGAGTGAAAAACTCAGAAATTATCAGCCGTTTATTCAACAACCAATAATAACCAAGGGAAAAAACATCCTGGGATGATCGGATTGACAAATAAAGTCTAAGAGACCGAGTCTTTTACAGACACTATCATGCTATAACATTTATTACAATTCCCCCATGGGGTATGAACATGTGATATAGTACAACAAGCACTTCCCAAAAGTACTTCCAAGGGTCTTTTGAATTCTGAACAATTTATTCTTGTCCAGTTCACCAGGCTCACTTGATAAAAAACCACTAAGTACAACTTAGGTGGTAACAAGGCTCACTTGAGAAAAAATCACTAAGTACAACTTAGGCGGTAACATGACTCAACAAAATATTTCTAGTATTGTTACTGCGGCTACTCATGTCACCCTATTGCCTAGTTTTTCTAAAAAGGTGAACAAGAGAGATCATTGAAAAGCCATGGATGTAGATGAGGAAGACACTACCAGAATGACCAAGAAACAAAAGTTTGAAAATACAGGAAAACATGTATAGGTTGCAAAGGGTAAAGGAAGAAAGAAACTTGTGAAAGTTCAAATCCCCATCCTTTGAAATCCAGGAGTACACATTTTGTAAATTTCCTGAAGGAAATGCAGATAAATACAAGTCCAAAATTGAATTGATGAATAGATACAAAGATGTGGGTGAAAAAACGTTTGATGCAAAATTGAATTTGTATGATGAACTGAGAAAATTGTCTAGTCAAGATGTATCACCGGTGATTGTTGGGGATCAGGATAAAGACACATTGAACCTCGTTGTGACTACAAGGAATAAAGTGGTTGAACTAAGGATGAATTTGAAGAAAATTCCTACTATTGATATGATACATTTTCATAGAGAAACATGTGATATCATTTATAGAAATTTCTTACAAGAAACCTTGTAGGTATCAAAGTTACAATGTAGCAAGAAAAGAGTTGAAGATTTTCTCAGAAAGGAGAAGGTGGACAATAAGGCCCACCAAACGCAGATTAATAAGCTTTGGGTTGAATTATTGGTGGCTAATATTCAGGTTGATAAGGGAGGTGCCACATAGAAACTGTTAAAATAAAAAATAAAATGAAATTCAATTGTTTAAAAGGAAGTTGAATATCCCATCTACTCAGCTCATACAAACCTTTGAGCTGACAAAATTTGAAAAAGAAAAAGAAGCTTTGAATCTTGAACTAATTAATTGTAAGGAATTATTGCTGAAATTTGAATACAAGGAAATATATTGGGATAGAGATGCAAAACTTGTGGAAATTGAACCCAAGAGATAGAAAAATTACACTGACAAAATTGCTAATCAAACATGCAAAATTAACACCAAACGAGATTGAAATTGGAGCATAACACTAATATGTATTGAGTAAGTGTACAATAGACACAATTATTAAGTAATAGTATGTTGTAATATATAATTACATGAGATATTTGAATTCATAAATATTCCTTTCAAAATAGTAAAAAAACAGGCTTACAAAAACTACTCAAATCCCCCATAGGTGCATAAAGCAGTTTCCAAATATAGGTAGATGCTCACGAATTGGATAAGTAAAGTAGGAAATATAAAGAGGGATGGAAATAAAACTCATAGATAATTTTATTTGGAGAAAAGGAGGGAGGATGACATGGGAAAAAAACAAGGCAG
Organism: Pseudotsuga menziesii; assembly: GCA_001517045.1. NCBI lineage: Eukaryota > Viridiplantae > Streptophyta > Pinopsida > Pinales > Pinaceae > Pseudotsuga > Pseudotsuga menziesii. Next base: position 325,312 of record LPNX010313916.1, read on the forward strand.
TTACCACTAGTTTAGCTTTCCCTTTGCCTTAAATTAGGAATAAAACAAGGCATCTTTACAGAAAAAGAAGATATGCACTTTGGAGAATCTGGAATAAATAAAACATGATAAAATGGATTTCTAGGATGTTTCCCAAGTTCTCCATGACTTTGTTTTAGCATGTGTTGACTTCTAGGACATGTAGAAGGCAACTAGCATAGAGTGGAATCTAGGAAACTAGGTAATAAGACAAAAATGATTAAATTAATGTCTAAGGTAGGTAACTATGGGTTGATTATTCTAACAATCCCCCTTAATCCTGAATTTATGATTAAATATTAAAAAACTATAGGGCCTAGCAACAAGGCTTAGTCACCCTTTACATACTGCTTGTCCATACAACCAAGAAAAGAGGAAAAAACCCAGTGGGAAAAATCCTCCCTTAAACATGGACAGGAAAACAAAATTTGGAAATCTTGTCATAAATCATGCTTCATAGCATGATCAGAAATCCCCGGTAGTGATTTGATATTGCTGAATGTCTTCTCACAAAAAACTTTGGGCAAGATGTCTGCTACTTGTTCTGAAGATGCATAGAAGAGTAGATGAATGGTACCATTATGCACAAGTTGTCTGATGTAGTGCATATGGATCTCAATGTGCTTGGTTCACTGTCTCTGAACTAGATCATTACAAATTCAAATGGTGCTCTGATTATCATAGTAGATAATAGTTGAAAACTCTAATTTGAAGCCAGATTCTCCAAGTAATCCTTGCAACCACAAACATTGAGTTGTTGCATTTACAACTCCTCTATACTCTGCTTTTGTTGATGAGAGTGCGATGACACTCTGCTTCATGCTTGACCAGCTGATTGGTCCTTTTGTAAGCATGAAAATATATCCTAATGTATACTTTCAATATATTTTTTCACCTTCCCAATCACTCTCAGTAAACCCAATCAAATCAAGATCATCTTTTTCTTTCTAGAAGATCCCATGAGTTCTTGTTCCTTGAACAAAGTTTAGGATCCTTTTGGCTGCCCTCCAGTGGATCTCATGAGGCTGATCCATGTATCTCAAAGCCACACTAAATGCATAAGATAAGTCAGGTCAAGTCTATGTAAGATAAAGAAAACACCCAATCAACTGCTTATACAGTGTATTATTTACCATAGGAGAAGAGCCTGCTTCTTCAAGCTTAACTCCTAAAAGGAAGGGAGTGTTGCTTGGATTGCAATATTTCATGTTGAAATTTTTCAGCAAATTTAAGGCATACTTGGACTGATTTAATTTTATTCCATGTTGGGATTGAGTAATTTCGAGACCCAAGAATTGGCTCAACAATCCCAAATCTGTCATAGAAAATGCATGGTTCATTGCATCCTTCAAGGAGGCAATCTCTTTCTTTGAACTTCCTGTAATCAGAAGGTCATCCACATACAAGAAAATAATGATCAAACAATAATGAATCAGCTTCAAATAGACATTAGGATCAGACTTGCATCGAACAAAACTCAATGACAGCAGAAATCCATCAATCTTGGCATACCAAGCCCTGGGGGATTGCTTGAGCCCATACAATGATTTCTTTAACCTACACACTGAATATGGATTAGAAAAAAACCCTTTAGGTATATGCATGTAAATCTCTTTCATGACATCTCCATTTAGGAAAGCACACTTCACATCCATGTGATGTACCTTCCACTGCTTCAAAGCTGCAATGGCTAAAGCTAGCCTTATGGAGTCCATCTTTTCCACTGGTGCAAAGGTTTCATTGTAGTCAATACCATGTACTTGTGAGTATCCCTTGGATACCAATATTGCCTTATATTTCAAAGGTGAACCATCAGCAGCAAACTTAGTATTGAAAACCCACTTACATTGAACTAGCTTCCTCCTTGAGGGGAGATCAACCAGTTCCCAAGTGTTGTTCTTCTGGAGCGGCTGAATTCTTCTTTCATGGTTGTTTTCCATATTGGATCATGTGCTGCATATTCATATGTCTATGGATTTGATTCAACAATCAGATAGCAGTTCTGAGCAAATAGAGGATCTTTCAAAGAAAGGGCACTCTCAAATTGATATCTAGTCCTCCTAGTGTCATTAGGATATCCAGCTGGTTCCCCAGCTGCATGAATGGTCTTTGCTTCCCATTTTGGTCTTGTAGGACTATTAGGATCTGCAATCAAATCATCATTATCAGACATATCAGAATGTGCAAACTCATTATTCTCTTCACTTACAATCAATGGATCTAGTGGTGAAGAGGACTCTCCAACTTCAACTGCTGCTAAAGGCTCTTATTAGAACTAAACAATTCTTTAAATTAAATATTTGTTAGTGCTCAAGTTGATCAACTTGTACCCTTTTGAATCTTCAAAATACCCAACAAATAGGAACTCTTGGCTTTGGGGTTGCAAAGCCTTTCTCTTTTCAGTTGGAATTCTAGCCCAAGCCTTTGAGCCAAAAATCCTGAAATGCGTCACATCTAGCTTGTGCCCACTCCAAGCTTCGAAATGAGTCATACCATCAATTTTATTATGAGGCACCCTATTCTATATGTATGATGCATAGTTTATAGCCTCGGCCCAAAACTTTGGTGGCAAAGTATTAGCCTCCATCATGTAGGTTTCCATCTCCTTTAGTGACTTGTTCTTTCTCTCAGCAACACCATTTTTCTGTGGTGTGTAAGGGATCGAATGCTACATCTGAATACCTGCATATTTACAATACTAAATGAACTCAAACTTGACATACTCACCACCATTTTCAGATCTGAGTATATTGAGTTTCCTCCCAGACTGGTTTTCAACCAAGGCGTTAAAGACTTTGAAGAGGTCAAAAACTTCAGACTTATGCTTTAGGAAGTGAACCCAACAATACCTAGAAATGTCATCTATGAAGGTTAGTGCATATTTGGCTTGACACATGGAAATATGAGGAAATGGACCAGAAATGTCACTATGGATCAACTCAAGAGGTGAAAAGGTTCTCTCATGAATAACTTTCTCATATTTGTGCTCTGGGTGTTTTCCTAGGATACAACCTTTACAGACTCCCTTAGAAAACTTGATCTTTGGTAACCCTATGACCATATCTATTTCACTCAATATAGAAATATACTTGTAGTTAATATGGACAAATATTTCATTCCAAATCTTGCTTTCCTCATTAGCATGAATCAGAAGAGCAGAGGGGATTTGAGTAGGGTAGAAAATGGGAAAACATGTATACCTTCGAAGTGTGATCAACAACACCTTTTGCTATGACTTTACCATTCAAAATATCAGTGATTTCAACATCATCAGTGGAGAAGATTACCTTCTTTGGAGACCCAGTGTGAGTCATATGATACACTAAAAAGAGATTAGAGGCAAGACCTAGAACATACAACACATTATTGAACTTACCATGGTCAAGATCAATCCTTCCCTTCCCCAAACTGTCAATGAGAGAGTCATATCCCAAAACTATTGGTGGACATTTCGACATGTCAAGAGAGGAGAATGCCTATTTTGTCAAAACCATATGTGTAGAAGCTCCAGAGTCTATGATGAAGCTAGGTGAGCTTGATGTGCCAGCAACCAATGCATCTACTCTCTCTCTGTCCTCTAAATTTGATCCTCCTTCCCTCTTCTTTGAGCAATCAGGAAGGGAGATGTTATTCTTCTCTAGGAGATGGGTCAACATGTCAATTTGCTTTTTCATACGAGAGCTCTTAGGATGATATCCCTTATTGTAGTATGCACACTTGCTCATTTCTCCTTTATTCTTCTTCTTCTGGGAGTTATTCCTGGAACCTTGGGGCTCCTCTTCAGACTTGTTCTTGTCTCTCTTTTGCTCATATGGCTTTTTATATTTTTTCTTTCTTTCTGATTCCACCCTTGAATATCCATCAACCAAATCTTGGTCTTTCGAAGGTTTGATGGTGCCCATCATCACCAACTGATCTCGTTCCTGTGTGAGGGATTCCATGAACTATGCAAGCTTAGGCATCTTCCAGGATCGAGCTATCTACTTGGTGTCATGGAAGGTTAAAAAAAACAATGAATATTCAAGACCAAGCTTAGAGAGTATGGCCGAAACTATTTTCTCTTCCTTCTTTTCGATCCCACACTATTTTAGCTACAAAACAAGGGCTTTATACTTGGAAAAATAGAGTTTCAAGGATTCAAAGCTACTGGGACTCAAGGAGATCAGCTCATTCTCGATTTGATGTCCTATAATCTCATATATGTTACCAAAAAACTCTACAAGCTTCTCACACACTTCATTAGGTGATGTCAATCCATTAAGATGGAAGAGGAGGTCTCTTGAAATGCTTAGACACAAAATACCATAGGCCTCATCTGTCCTGTTGTGCCATTTGATTTTCTCTATAGCTGCATTAGGCTCTACCTCAGTTTCCATATTCACCCTTTAGAGACCTTTCGCTCTGAAAAATATGTCCATCTCAGCTTTCAACTCAAATAAATTGAATGGAGTCAAGATAATGTTCTTAGATTGGTCCATATCTCAGAAACTATGCCCTTCAGTCACAGAATATGCTCCCAGTCAAGATGTTGAATCTGAAATAGAAATATGGAAGGAGATAAATTGATCTAAAAAGGCTCTGATACCATGTGGAAATTGAACCCAAGAGATAGAACAATTACACTCACAAAATTGCTAATCAAACATGCAAAATTAGCACCAAAGGAGACTGAAATTGGAGCATAACACTAATCTGTATTGAGTAAGTGTACAATAGAAAACCTTGTGAAGTAATAGGCTGATTTAATATATAATTATATGATATATTAAAATGCATAAATATGCCATTCGAAATAGTCAAAAAGCAACCTTACCAAAACTAGTCAAATCCCCCATATGTGCATAAAGCAGTTTCCAAATCTAGGTAGATGCTCACAAATTGGATAAGTAAAGTGGGAAATATAAAGAAGGATAGAAAGACAACTCATACATGATTTTATTTGGAGAAAATGAGGGAGGATGATCTGGGAAAAAAATAAGGTAGTTACCACTAGTCTAGCTTTCCCTTTGCCTTAAATCAGAAATAAAACAAGGCAGCTTTACAGAAAAAGAAGATATGCACTTTGGAGAATCTGGAATAAATATGACATGCTAAAATGGGTTTCTAGGATGTTTTCCAAGCTCTCCATTACTCAGTTTTAGCATGTGTTGACTTCTAGGACATGTAGAAGGAAACTAGCATAGAGTGGAATATAGGAAACTAGGTAATAAGACAAAACTGATTAATTTAATGTCTAAGGTAGGTAACTATGGGTTGATTATTATCACAGAACTTTTGAAATAAAGGAAAGGGATAAGGGGAGGCAAGTGCAAGTTATTTCATCTTCTGTACAATCTGGTACAAATTCCCTTTCCTAGGAAATGTCTCAGGTAAACCTTAGAGATTTAGAAATCACAGGTTTAATGAGCCATAATAAAATTCTAGAAGGAATAGTTGAAAAGAGAGAAAAATAAAGAAATAAATTGGAATATAAGTGTAAGGAGCTGGTAGAACAGAATAACAAATTGGAAAAACAAGTTTCAGGAAATCTAGCCTTACAAGGAGCAAAGAATCTTATTTGGGATGTACAGATAGCAGAAGCAACAAAGGTCAGACCCTATTTGGATTTTATTATGGACAAAGAGATTATTACACTAGCATATAGAAAGAATGTTCAGATGGTAAAGCAGTTATTAAATAAAAATCCCATGGACATAGCTAATAATGCAATCAGTTTCTTGAACAATTTGACAAAACAAGAAATGAGGAAAGAAAATATTGTTGTAATCTCACAGATCACATAAGGTTACCAATAATACATACTAAAACATAACTATAAATCAGATACAAGAGACAAGAACAGATAGGAAAATAGATTATATTAATGTAATGAGTTCATACAAGGCAGAGAACTGAACTGAGTTCTTGCTTGGCTCAACAGCCTAACATATACAAGTTACAAACAATTACAAAATAACTACCTGTCGGTTCGGTGAACTGACACGACTGTTAGTTAAGTCGACTAATCTTCTAGTTTAGTTGGCCGACCGACTTAGTCAGCTGATCGACTAAGTCGGCCTATTGAATTAGTCGGCTGATTGACTAAGTCAGTATTCATTCAAATCAACTTCGTCGACTTGCTCCTTCTACATCTCCCCCACGAACAAAACGTTTCTTCGTTCCGAAGAAACAGGGAGGTACAAAATTTGAAACTCTGTCGAATCAATCATACTTGCTCTTGCTGTGGACTATGCAACCGGATGGTTGGTCTTCTCTGGATGCAGAATTCGATAATGGCTGGTGCTATGATGGCAAGGTGATGCTGAAAATCTGTCCAGCTTTGTAAGGATTTCTAGATGTCGATCGTTAAGGTAGTGAGACTTGAAAGGATCAACATCTTTTCTAACATGGGCATTTCTGCGATGTTCTCCATGTTGGGACCATACAAATTGTTTTTCTCTTCTGCAGCATTGATGAGTCATTTCATCTATGGGTAGATGATGTCGACTTTCTCTAAGTTGGGAAGGGCCTGTTGAACCCTCTGATGTGCCTCTCATTCCAGCTCTTGTAGTTTGTTGGTCTCCATCACAATCTGTTCGTCAATGGTCCGCCTCAGTTTTTCCTCTGTCGACTTCCGGCCCTCCAAAGCTTGAATTCCCTGTCGCGTCTGCCTTGTCTACTGATAGAACTCCCCATAATGAGTAGGCCAGCCTCGTAATAATTCCTCAGTGACAACTAATTCTTCCATATGATTCTGTAGAACCTTGTATGCCTCTGAGAATGTAGTGTGCTGGGCCAGGAGTAGTCGAACAGTCTCCTTCTTTTGCTCTTCCTTAGTCTCTTGCATCCAGGTCTGGACGGTCGAGACCATCGTCTCGAAGAGATGATATTCTCTTTCAAGTGGTTGATCTGTGTCGACTTCGATAGGGCCTGGTATCATGGTCTGTAATAGAGCTCTGCATCTGCCGAGAAACTCGACTTCTTCTACATTTTTGGCTACAAGCTCTTTATTTTTTTGATCTGTCCTTTTCTTTGACTCTTTGGCCATAGTTTTAAGGAGTTGGCCAACCTCTGTGTCGTCCAAGGAACTTGCATCCCTTAGGATAATCCGGAGATCGGATGTTCTATGATGCTCTTTCGTTTTCTTTTGTTTGTCTATCCGTTGCTCTTGGGTATTTGCAGCAGTTGAGGTTGGGTCTGTGGTTGGTGGAATGGAGGTCGAGGGTTTTTTTGGTTGGAGGGTTGGTCTGACCACTTCCATCGGTGAAGATGAAGGTGGTTGTGAAGGGTTTGGCTGTTCTTCTGGTGGTGTTGGGTGGTTTGACGGTGGTGGTGGTGGTGAGGGAGGTTTTGATGATGGAGGTGTTGGTGATGGAGTGGGGGTATGGATAGGGGTCGAGGGATTGACCGGGATGTGTTGTGAGCTTTGGTCAAAAGAAATATCATCTTCCAGTGATGTAGTGGGTAGGTCATCGAGGCTGAATGGCTCTGTGATAGACTTTGATGCTCCTATTACGTCACCTTATTGGTCTCAGGTGAATGTCATTGTAACAGTTGCATAGGGATTTTTGCTTGCATAGAGAGGAGATTTTCTTTGTATTTTCATGGGTCGACTTAAACAATGCAGGAAGTGTCACGAAGAAAGCTTTAAGCTCAGCGTCCTGGTCGACCCTGGCTCTGAGTGCCTCTGGGATGGCACTTTGATATTCATCATGGGGACGGTCTGCCTGCTGTACTAGTGCTTGCTCCTCGACTATGGTTGTTGGGGATGGGGGGGAGGGGTCGTGTTAAAACCCAAAAAGTGTTCACTACCTCATCTACCCCACTACATGGCTCATTTGTCCATTTTCCTACCATATTTCCCTTAAAAACCCTAAAAATCCCACTAAAAAGCCTCCAAAAGGCCTAAAATGCCTCCAAAAGGCCATAAAACCATCTAAAAAGCCTCCATAAGGCATTTTCATCCAAAAATATCCAAAATTCCTCTAAAAATAGCAAAAATCCCCTAAAAGGGAAGAAAAAGTATAAAATAATAAGGAAAAGGAGGAAAAAACCCTAAACAGCTTCCCTAAACCATATGGTTTCCAAAACCATGGGCCAACACTCCACCACTAAAAAACTATAAATAAGTGATGGAGACCCCTTATTTCGCATCCACAATCATAAGCACCCTTACTCTGCCAAAATAGCTCTGGAAACCCTAGCTCACCCTTGAGCTACTTTCACCATTGAGAGCCCCTTTTGGCCCATTTCCACCATCAGAGAAGGAGAAGGAGCAAGCAGGAGCTCGGAGCAACCCTCTCAAATCACCGGAACGGGCTTCATCAACCTCCACATTGGAGGTAATATCAATATAAAAACCATTCTTTACATTTCGTTGTTTTGTTTCATGCACATATTTAGAGTAGTTCATTTTTTCTGTTTAGCATTTTCATTTTCATTTTACTAAACTACTACTAAGGAATCACTTCTCCTTAGTAGGTGCTCATTCGCACAAGCTAGGGGTAAAACCCTAGCCACAGTTTTGGTGACTCCATTGGTTTTCTTTTGAATCTCTGTTTTCAGTTTAAAAAATTATTTAGCTTTTTCCTTTCGGCTATCCCTTTCGGCCGCCGTAAATCGCATTTTTTCCCTCTGCAGTCACGTCCCGACCGCGTCTTTCAGGCCTGTATTTGCGACCTGAACACGGCTATCAGACCATTTTCGGTGCCCTGCCAGCGGATTCAAGTCTGGTACCTGTGATCTGACCACGGCTAATCAGCCTGTTTGCTACGATCTGACTGCACCTGTTGGCCATTTTCCCGCATCCCGACCGCGTCTTTCAACCCCTTTTCTGCGGCCCGGCCGCGCCTGTCGACCATTTTCCCGCGTCCTGAGCATGACTTTTAGCCCCTTAGCTGTGACCCGACTGTGCCTGTCGGCCATTTTCCTGCATCTCGAGCACGACTTTCAGCCCCAAAGCCGTGACCTGTCCGCGCCTGTTTCCCTCAAACCCGCGATCCGACCGCCCGGTTTCGCCACAGACCCGCGGTCCTGTTTTTGACCCAGCCCCTTTGCTGCAATATTTTTTGCATCTGCAGAGCCATCTGTTCCACCTACAGCCCTACTTCCTTATAACCTTTTCTGCAACATCATTTCTGTTCCATTTTACAGAATCTGTTTGAAATTTCAGCATTTTTAATTCAGAAAATTTTGCATGTTAAAGTTGTGGATTCAATATTATTGTTAGAAGGTTGCCCCTTTGTGTGGCACTTCTATTTCGGGTTCATAACCTCATGAGCACACACTCTGTCACCTAATTCAAGTGAGCCTTAAAAAACTACTTAACTCAACCAATATTCTAACCCCACTTGGGGAACACAAAAGAATCTTTGTAGTTAGGTAGGATCGGGGGGATAGGCTTCCAATAACACCGCTCGGTTACTTACACTTGACACATAGTTGTTGTCCAATTAGGGAACCAAAATCCCCTAGTACTTTTTGGCACGGTCAAGACCAGTTTACCAGAGGGCCTCTCCCTTAGGAGGGTTGAAGTTGTGAGACTGGTTCCAGAGGCCTGAGTGGAATACCGCACTCCATTCAGTAACTGAAGGGCTACCTTTCGTAGTTCTTGGGATATCCCTGTATAGGGGTATTGCGGTAAAAGGACCAAATGGAAGATTCACCTTTCTGGACGTGTCATGAACAGGGTGTCTTAGTTGCCATTCTTCTAGGATTGACTACCCGATATCCCTCCAGGTAGGGGGATATCTTAGCCACTTGGCTTTCCTATTCATATTGTCTGACTTGGATTTCATCACCTTGCAGATGATATGTCTAGTTGAGTCAGAATACTTTTAGTTAGGCGTTTGCATGCTCCCTTACCTCCTTTTGGTCTGGTGAGTCCACCATTTTTTATCTTTAGGAAACCTGTTGTTTGTTGGTATTCTGACCATTTCTATTGACACTCCACCTATTGTAGCACAACTGTTACAATAGGTGTTTTGAGTTGGTTGTTGGCCTGAGTGCCGTATTTTTTGAGCTCTCCTTCTGCACACTTGGTTGCATTAGGGTTTTTGAGCTATTTTTTACTCACCTCAACCCACAAAGATTTGACACCATCTATCACCATTGAGTCTCTGAGACATTCTCGGCACCTTAGGGGCGAACCCCCATAGCATGGTTCACTTGACACCACCTGTCATCGACACAGATCATCTTCACTTGATACCACTTATCATAGATCTCAAGCCTTGTCACTTGAATCCACTCGTCAGTGGCATAGGACTCTGTCACCAGATATTGATGCCCCTTATTTTACTTCTGATTCTGAGCCCAAGTCTGAGAACCCCATTTACACTGCCCCTACTAGCCCCATGGCTGGCGTGACTTCCACTCCCTTCATGGTAGGAACCGTTGGTGCCACATCCACCACTACACTAGTGACCACACCCACTGTGGGTATGCCCTCCATAGAGCCCCCATCTACCGTTCCCCTCATGGCACCTATTCCTGCAGCGGGAATACCTATTCCCACTCCATCAGTGGCTCACACTACCCATGGTGGTGCAGGACCATCCTATACCACCTTAGTTCCCCCACTTGGGGGAAAACTTCCTAACACTACCCCTCCACTTGGGAGCATTGGCCCCAACTTGGCCCAACCCACTACCATGTCACATCCTTCTTCTAGTTTTCCATTCATGGCTAGCCTCAACCTACCCAACCTAGCCAGATTAACCAATGACCCTATCCGACACGACCCTGCGTGGCCTCACATGCCCACCAAGCTCCCCTCTGACATCCCTAAGTTTGACGGCAAGGCAGGTGAGGACCCACAAAACCATATTATGTCCATCCATCTATGGTGTTCCTCCAACTCCATAGTGGACAACTCTATTCACCTCCGTCTCTTACAGCACACCTTCACTAGCTCTGCAGCCAAGTGGTATATCGAGCAACCCCACGGGACCCATAACACCTTTACTTCCCTTGCCTCAACCTTCCTTTAGTTCTTTCAGTTACCTATCCGCTATGACGCAGGCATTGAGATCCTCCTATCATGCAGACAGAACACGGATACCCACATCACGGATCACATTCATGAGTGGCGTCGACACCGTAGCTTATGCAAGATCAAATTAAACGATCGTATATTCCTAGATTGGTTCCTCAAATCCCTTCTTCCTGTTATTGCTAAGGATGTGGCATCCGAAAGACCCCAGTCTGAAGAAGAGGCCATCCTTAAGTCCCAACAATTTGACCTCATTTACGCCCAGTCGGATTATCTCTATACCATTATACCTGACCCCCCTTGCGGCGAGTCTTCCTAGCATGATGCACCGGGGGCATCCCATGCTGTCGACGGCATCATTGGCCGTGTCTCTTCGCATCCTCAACCATTTTCCATAGCACGTCCTACCCCTGGCCCTGACCTTTCACAGGCTACCTCCCAGTCTGGAATAACCAACTCGTATGGTCCCATGGCACACGACCATTCTCATGGACCCTCATGTCCACCGCAGTGTTTCGTTCATGCGACTCCCGCTTATGCCCCCCCGGTCACACCTCAGTCATACTACCACTAGCAGGTTGCACCAGCTCATGCGCCTTCACAAGCCCAACCCGCTTATTACCCGCCACAGACAGCCCCTATGGAAAACCCACAACCTGTTCCGCAGCCCTATCAGCAACCCCCTCAAGTTGCTGCCCCTGCATAGCCTCCACCTACATATCATCCACCGCAACCTGCTCCAGCACCTGCGCAACCTCAGAATCCACCTGCTGCCCAAGGGCAAGTTTACCCCCAACAAAACCCGCAGCAAAACCAGAACAACCAATGCAACCAGGGCCAACAAAACCGCGGCAGGGGCCGAAATCATGGAAACAACCAACCTACAGAACAAGATGGTCAACCCCCTAATCCCCCTGATAATAATAATGTAGCCCTTGCTAATCAAAACCCTGATCGCCCGCCCAAGCAGGCCAAAAACCCTAATTTGTGAACAAACCATCCTTGTTCTATTTGCGGGGTCTATCGCCACTACACACATTTTTTCCCACACGTGGAGCGAGTTCGGAAACTTTGGGCTGAAGATGCCCACCGCTAAGGGCAGGCGGCTCCTCAAGCACCTCCCAACCCCCCACAACCTCAGCAGCAACCTTTGGTGCTACAAAACCCCTTACCAAACCAAGGCATGGTGAACACTCAACCGTTTGCTCCCCCTTAAGCCAACACACCAACCCAACAACAAATCACTTACGCTGCTCCTGATCAACCCATGTCTGACTCAAGTACCCACCACTTGTTGATGATGTCCTCCGATGAAGTCAACCGCCAGACTCGGCGGAACCAATATGGCTCCACCTCTGAATCCCCCCCCCCCCCACCGATAAACCTAGTAATGCTCATCCCACTGATTAGGTGTTACGTATACCTCCACCTCCACTAGAGGGCGTTCCCAAAGCACCTCGTTTCCCGCTTCACCGTATCAACAATAACCCCAATGCGCGGGCTGCATCAAACTACAACATTGCTGATGACTTAGCCCAATCTTCCGCAGCCATGTCTGCATTAGAAGTCTTAAAAAACTTCCCTTCGCAGTGCAACACTTTACTCTTAGCCATTGGGGCTATCGATCCAAATGATTCGAAGTTGATGGCATTTGATTTGGACCAATCCGAACCCCGCATGCCTTCCACTTTAGCATTCCAAGTTTCCGTTTCCATTCAGAATTTTGTCATCCATCGATGCATTATTGATGAGGGTGCCTCTACATGTGTCATGTCCACCTTCATCTGGCATAAATTGGGATCCCCCCCTCTCCATCCGTCCTCTATTGTGTTGCGAGCCTATGACAGTCGTTCGGCTCAACCACAAGGCCTCTTAACGAACGTCTCAGTCCTGCTGGCTGGCAAAACTATCCTCATCAACATCGAGGTTATTAATGCACAGCTTTATTACAACCTTTTACTTGGCCGCAGCTACATGTATGCCATGCGAGCGGTTGCTTCTTCCGTTTTTCATACCATGATGTTCCCCCATGAGGGACGCATGGTCAAGGTCGACCAACTCACCTACTATGATCCCAATGCCCCTGCAGCACTCGAAAATGTTCTCCCCATGGTTGAACAACCTGTTTCGGGTACCATCACCTCACTTGTTTCCTCTATGGGGCCCGAAGTTTACTCAGATGCACCAATGACCTCAACCTTCCAATCTATTCCACCCCCATCACCCGACACTGATGTGTCCGACCTGTGTACCCTGTCCCATCACACGGAAACTCCTACTAATCAACCGCCCTTGTTTCCTAAACCCCCTTTGCTACCTAGTCACATTGGTGTTACACCCATACATACCATTCTTTTCCTCATCCCTCCCTCAGGAGTAGTTAGCGCCCCGGTCATGGTCACCCTCAGCCTCCCTGGGTTAACCTTATGATTACCCGTTTGGTATCTTTCGCCTCCCGTTCCCCCATCGACACCAGATGTCGTCCTGCAACTGGTGCAACCCATTGTCACTACTAGTCAACCACCTCCAAGTGTCGCTACCCTGTCATCCTCTATGAACCACCCCCCCCTCCTCTTACCAAACCCACTGGGGGCAGAGGCCCCCAACCTTACTCTGCTGTCCCACCTCCCAAGACAGTCAAAACCCCCCCTGTGTTTTGTGCTCCTCCCAAATGCTCACTGTGCGATGAGTTTGGCCATGCAACTCACCAATCTCCTCAGTTACTGGCAGTATAGGCACACATGCAAATGCTTGACGACGACCCCGATATACCGGTTGTCCAACTTGATCCAACGCCCAAGCCTCGCGACAAGTCCCTGCGCACTAATCACCCTTGTGCCATATGCGGCATTTACGGGCATTACACAAATCACTGTCCCAATCTCCCTGAGTACAGAGCAGCTCTCTATGAGATGAACAATCTGGATCTTGAGACGACACCACCCACCATCGAGGAGATCCACCCCCTGGTCTCTTCCCCTTCCGGAGAGGATAATACCATTTATATGATCTCTTCCATCACCACTCCCTCGTCAACCAATTTGATGACACAAACTTTCCATACTAATGAGGAAATCCTCGAGGCTCTCACTGCCCAGAGTATCCCTGGGATGACATGCACCATCGTTCCTACTTCCTCCCAGATGAATCCTCCTCTAACACTGCTACCCAATTTGTAGTTGAATCCAAAGACTTCCTTCCCCCCAAGGTCGGTTGGTTCAAGGAACCTATTCCTGCTCCTGACGCCTTCGAGGAGGGTAACATGGCCAACATATCACCTGTCATCCAAATTGATATCGCTGCCCCAGGAAGTACCCCCGAACTCATCACTTTAGGCACCTCTTGCAGTGAACAAGAGCTTGCAGAATACAAAAAACTCTTCAGAGAATTCCGTGATGTCTTTTCCTGGTACTATACCAAAATTCCCGGTCTTGACCCTCCCATTATAGAGCACCACATTGACACATGGCCTGATGTACCCCCAGTTCGTCAAAAACAGCGTCCCATTCATCCCTCAAAACTCCCAGCTATCAAAGCAGAGATTGAGAAACTCCGCACGGCAGGATTCATTTATCCTATTGCCTATACCACCTGGGTTTCAAACCCTGTTCCTGTTAACAAAAAACAAGGCACCATTAGAGTTTGCACTGACTTCCGAGATTTAAACCGCGCCTGTCCCAAAGACAATTTCCCCATGCCATTTATTGACCAGCTCATCGACGCGTGTGCGGGGCATGAAGTCCTCTCGTTCATGGACGGTTTTTCCGGATACAATCAGTTCCAAATCCAAAAGGAAGACCAGTACAAAACTGCCTTTACTACCCCATGGGGCACCTTTGCCTATCGCGTCATGCCTTTTGGCCTAAAAAATGCTGGTGCCACATTCCAGCATTTGCCCATTTTTTTAGACACCACTAGTCACCTCGGTTTGCATGCCACTTCGGTCGTTCTCTGTTTTTCACACTTTTTATTATTGCCGGATTCTTTTTTCCAAGCTCGTGATGATACTTGAGATCATTTCTAGCTCTCACTTGGTACAATTTCAACATTGTGTCCCGACACCTTGCTGCCTCGATTTGTGTGCCACATCGGCCGCCACCAGATTGTTCCACACTTTTTACATGATCCATCCACTCCTGTCATACTACAAATGTTTCATTATTTTGCCACCATTCATTCACCCCGCAAGGAGACCCACCAGTGTTCCCCCTCACCCTCAGTCCTGGTCATCTTAAATGTTCCTTGATTGAACACTTTCTCCTGGCCTGGCCATTCCTTTTGTTCGGTATACTTCCATTCCATCACTTCAGAGTCTTCTTATTGCTTTCAGACTCCTTAAAATTGAAAGCAACCACGAGCATGAACTGTCCTGGGCTCATAAAATCCACACGACAGTGCCATTCCTTCAGAGTCTTCTTATTTTCTTTCTGACTCCTTAAAATTGAAAGCAACCATGAGCATGAACTTTCCTAGGCTTGTACAATCCACATGACAGTACCATTCCATTACTTCAGAGTCTTCTTATTTGCTTTCAGACTCCTAAAAATTGAAAGCAACCACGAGCATGAACTATCCTGGGCTCGTACAATCCACACAACAGTACCATTCCATTACTTCAGAGTCTTCTTATTTGCTTTCAGACTCCTGAAAATTGAAAGAAACCATGAGCATGAACTGTCCTGGGCTCGTACAATCCACACGACAGTACCATTCCATTACTTCTGAGTCTTCTTATTTCTTTCAGACTCCTTAAAATTGAAAGCAACCACGAGCATGAACTGTCCTGGGCTCGTATAAATCCACACGATAGTACCATTCTATATACACACTTCTTCTAGTTCCCTAACCTATGAAAAAGTCCCCCCATGCCTCTTGGCGCTATGATCGATCCTCTCGGTAGCACCCCCAATTAGGTCGCTTGTGTTCAGAGTATTCTGCAGTCTCCTGCCATTTTACCATAGCTTGAGTCTCCCTCAGCCCAGTCACCCTCCCAGATCCAATACAGCTATGATCCCCTTACCACTAGTCAATTTCATATGCTGCCCGATCATCCCCGCCATCATACTCTGAACAAAGGAAGTTTGAGTCCACCCACTCTACTTGCCCAGTTATTCCCCCCAGTTTCTCAATCCTGTGATCAGTACTATCACATTTCGGTTTTCCACCTCACGCTCCTGTCAAGGAAACATCATTGCCTTGATAGTTGTAGGTCTCCCTCTGTCGACGACAGCCCCTCTATTCCAGAGGATAGACCCAGAGGCCCCTGCACCTTGGACCAATCATCATCTATGGTGAGTGCCTACGGACCATTTTGGGAGGAGTCATCATTGCCTCTCTGAATGGTTGTTTCTCACATGCTCGACTTCAGCACCTTGATCGCATCATTGAGAATTGCGCAGGATGTATATCCCTTCCATTATTTGTCGAAGACCCCAGATTTCCCCCGACTCTAGCACATTGGTGAGTCACTTCGGAATGCCCAGTTATATGTTCCTATGGATGTCCAAGCTGCGTTGGCGATTATATTTGGAAGCCCTTCCGTTCTATGCTTCCTTGAGTACCCATTTCCGTCCCAGTTCAGTGTACCATTGTGAGTATGACCCTTGTCACTCTGATCCAGCAGCTCATCAGTTCCTTTGGTACCACATTCAGTAGCACTGCTGTCATTCCAGTACATCAGTTTTTCAGCTCAAACATGGTCAGCCCAGCAGTATGTCCCAGATTTGTGTCCCTTCTGGACCCTTACGATATACACAGTGGTTGTTTAGGTATCCTACAGGTCCCCCTTTTTGGGCATCACAGTTATTTTTATATATCTTGATATGAGCATGGGTATGCCCACCTCATCCATATATTGAGATTCTTCCTCATTCAGTATTTGAGGCCATGTATATTTCAGGTCCCCATATTTTGGACCCCATTGTTATTATTATGGTATATCCTGATACGAGCATGGGAATGCCTGCCTCGTCCATATGATCAGATGACTCCTCATCCATTCTTGAGGTTATGTACTTTTAGTTCTTGCAGATGGTTTGGGATCATTGTTCCGGGCTTCAGATTGTTTCTTCTCTTCTCCACACCCCAAGAAAACCATATATGACTTATGATGTCCATCGGCCATATGATGAGCTCATGCCCTCACACATCAGGGGGCAATCTGTTAACACCCAAAAAGTGTTCACTACCTCATCTACCCCACTACATGGCTCATTTGTCCATTTTCCTACCACATTTCCCTTAAAAACCCTGAAATCCCACTAAAAAGCCTCCAAAAGGCCTAAAATGCCTCCAAAAGGCCATAAAACCATCTAAAAAGCCTCCAAAAGGCCTAAAATTCCTCCATAAGGCATTTTCCTCCAAAAATACCCAAAATTCCTCTAAAAATAGCAAAAATCCCCTAAAAGGGAAGAAAAAGTATAAAATAATAAGGAAAAGGAGGAAAAAACCCTAAACAGCTTCCCTAAACCATATGGTTTCCAAAACCATGGGCCAGCACTTCACCACTAAAAAAATATAAATAAGTGATGGAGGCCCCTTATTTCACATCCACAATCATAAGCACCCTTACTCTGCCAAAACATCTCTAGAAACCCTAGCTCACCCTTGAGATACTTTCACCATTGAGAGCCCCTTTTGGCTCATTTCCACCATCGGAGAAGGAGAAGGAGCAAGCAGGAGCTCGGAGAAACCCTCTCGGATCACCGCAATGGGCTTCATCAACCTCCACATTGGAGTTAATATCAATATAAAAACCATTCTTTACATTTTGTTGTTTTGTTTCATGCATATATTTAGAGTAGTTCGTTTTTTCTGTTTAGCATTTTCATTTTCATTTTACTAAACTGCTACTAAGGAATCACTTCTCCTTAGTAGGTGCTCATTCGCACAAGCTAGGGGTAAAACCCTAGCCATAGGTTGACACAAGGTCGACCACATTTTCAGGTGTTGGTGCCATTTTTGCTTTCTTTGGCCGACCCTCCAGAGCTCATGCGTCCAGATACCGTTGAAACTGAATTTCAACTGATACTTTATTTGCACGGGCATCCTCGACAATGTCAACGGCCGTGGCTACTAGTTCCTCCTCATCATTGGTCGAGTTAGCCAAAATAAGCTTCCGCTTACCCTTACCTTGTTGTAGTTTTTGGGCTTTGATTTTTATCCTAGCGACAACTATCTCCTTAGCTAGCTTCTTAATGATGCTTCTGGATAAAGCATATTCTGGGTGGTTTCCTTTGACTTCACCTGTCGGTACTTGAATGGGGTCGACAGTTGCTGGAGCCAGATGGGTTGTCTGTTGCGGTGGTTGTACTATTGGTTGTGGTTGTTCTGTCGGCTGGGGGTCGAATACTGCAATCAGAGGTTTGACAGTGATGTGTACCCAACTAGTGGGCACAGCCGGGGTATCCTCCGACACAAATGTGCTGATGTATAAGTTGAGCTCGTAGTCTTCTTCTTTTTCCTGGTTGGTGAGTGGATCTATGATGGAGAAGTCGACCTGTTTGGCAGCCTATGGAATTGGTATCTTTGTCTACGCTTGTCGGGTCAACTCTCAGAAAATTTGGTCGACCGTCGGATAGTAGTCAAGGTCCTAGGCTTTGGGGTCTTTACCTCGCATGTACCATACTGATGTATGATCAAGTTCTAACTGTATATGAGACTCAGCAGGGAGATTTCGTCGGATGTTCTGGGGCACCCTCCACCTCATCGTGCAAACCTTCAACTACTGGAACTAGTTTTCCAAGAAGACTTTCCCCTGTGCCAGGTCATGCAGGGTTCCTTTTTGTGAAAAGGGTTTAAAGAAGTGCATTTCGAACTTGGTCGGCTCCCGGAATACTGTACTACCTTCCAGAAAAATATGGTACATAACAATCCAGAGAATGAGAGAGGGGAACTTGATCATACCTCCCGTCTCTTGGCATCTTTCGCAGATGGTTTTTACCATGTCGGCGACATAATATCCTCATCGGTAGATCCGACCGTCGGTTGCGATTGTGTCGACAACTTCCAGCATCTTCGGTTTAAGGTCGCTGCCCTGACTTGCCAATGTAAGGGTGATTGCTATGATTTTAGCCATGATTTGGGGCATCTGTGTCGTAATCTGTTCGATCATCAATCCTTTGGAGTTCTTTCCTGACGGTGAGCCCGTAAGTTCTTGGACTAACCTGTCTTTGATCCCAATAGGTACAGGGATACCTTGGTTGGACAGACCCGTAAGCTTGGAGATAACATCCCCGGTGATGCCAATCAGCTGGTCGAAGTAGAATCGGCCATTGTTGTAACGACTGATAATTAATTTAACAACTGCTTCTTTCGTCCCACTGAAGCTTTCCATCAGTGGTGCGTTAGGGTAGTTGAAGATGGTGCTCTTCCAAATTTTCTCAGTGGCCTGGGTCATTCTGTTGTCGACATAGTCCCACTCTTGGATCTCTGTCTAGAGTTTCTGGAATGGGCCCTCCTATACCTTTGCATTTTTGATGTTCTTTAAGCGGCTGATCAAGGGGGTGTCTTCCGCTTGTAGCTCCTTTGCCTTGGTTGCGGCTCTGGTTAGTTTGGGTGCCATTGCGTCGGATTGGTCTAGGTTTTGACAGGGTTCTTAGTCTTTGGTTAACTGAGATTGTGGGTGCTCTGAGGGTAATTGGTGTGGTGAATGAACCTTCGACTGCCCATTATTTATAGGCATGGGTGTGGTTGAGTGTCGAAATGGGTGTATTAATGGCGGACTTGACAGGCCAACTACAATACTTGAGTGCGACTTAATGGAGGATCTGTTTCGGTGCTCGAGACCATCAATGCGTGATGGGACTTTTGAAGTCGATGGTCATTGTCGTTGGTGAAAATGGTCGTCCTGATTGGTCGATGGATATGGTCGATGGTGGGGATGTCGGGTGTCAAAGTAGTGCGTTGCTGTCATGGTTGGATGTATTATTTTGTTTTTGGAATTTTTCTATCTTTTTATGAGTTTTGATTGACGGTTAAGGTCGTTATTTGATTTTATTTTTTCTCAGTTTCTGTAACGTTTGAGTCGGGCTCCATTAACGAGCTTTCGAAATACTAGGCCCTGTAATGTCTTCAGTCGGACTGAACTGTTGGAATGTATTTATTCGACAATGTAAGGCCCATCCATTCTGTGTGTAATTTCTTGGGTTTTCCTTTGACTCGAATATTATAAAGTAAATCAAGGTCGCCGACTGAGAGGTTTTTGTTTTTGATGTTATGGTCGTCCCAGGCTTTCTGTTGTTGTTTGTGAATTTCTTGATGCTAGATAGCCATGATTCTATGTTCTTTTATCTTACTGAGTTGAAATAGTCAGTCCTTTCTTTCCTGTTCAACATCGACATGTAGTATCTGTGCAATAATAGGTGTCTACTGTCGAAAATATAGGGGGATGACTGCTTCTTTCCCGTAGACTAGTCGAAAGGGGGTTTGATCGGTCGACCACTTATATGCTATCCTATATGCCCAGAGAATCGCAGGGATTTTCTCATCCTAGTCATCTTTGTCGGTACTGCATATTTTGGTTAACCCTTTTGTTAGTGTTTTGTTAAAAGCTTCAATCATGTCATTCGACTGAGGATGATATGCAGTGCTTCGTCGGTGGTCGATGTGAAACTGGTCGGTCAAATTTTTGATGGTTTTGTTGATAAAGTGTGATCCTTGGTCACTAATCAATGTGAGTGGGCATCCAAATCTAGTGATAATGTTTTCATAGATAAACTTAGCAGCTACCTCACTTGAACATGTATCGACGGGTTCAGCTTCTGCCCATTTGGTGACATATTCCACTGTCATGATAATATATCTTGCACCTGATCGTTTGGCTGGGATAGAAAAGGGTCCTATGAATTCTATAGCCCAAAGTTTGAATGTGAGACTAGGGTTTACAGATATCAAGGGCATTTCTGTGCTCGAAAAAGTTTGACCAAGTCATTGACATCTATCACATCCACTAACAAAGTTTTTGCAATCTTTGTGGATTGTTGGCCACCATAAGCCCGACTGTTGGATTTTTCTTGTAGTCGTATCCACTTGAAAATGTCCTCCTGCAGGTCCATAGTGTGCTTCATGCATGATTTGTTCTCTCTCATGGTCGAGTACATAACGTCTGAGAATGTCGTCTAACCCCATTTTGTACAAAAATCCATTGATGAGGCTGTAGGGTGCAGCCTTCATAGCTAAGATTTGTTTCTTCTTGGTGTTCAGACCTTCGGGTGCCTGACCTGTCTCTAAGAACTGAGCTATTTCTTCTAGTTCTTTAGGTACTGCTTCTAGGCAAAATAGATGTGCATCCGGCAAGTCGTCGTTGATTCCGGTTGGTTCCTCCCCTGTGTCTATACGTGATAGGTGGTTGGGTCTGACATTTAGCTTTCCTGGTCGGACCACTACTTCAAACTCAAATTCTTGAAAAAGAAGTAACCATCGACAAATTCTTCCATGATGAAGGGGTTTATTAACAAGGTACTTCAAAGCTTGATGGTCGGTATAAAATATGAAAGGGTTGGCCAATAGGTAATGTCGATACTTTTGGAGGGAAAAGACCATACCTAGTGCTTCTCATTCAGTGGTCGAGTAGTGCCTTTCAGCTTTATTTAATTTTCGACTGCTATAGACTATAGGGTAATCCATCCCATCATACCCTGGCTAAGTAAGGATGGATCCAATTGCGATGCCTGATGCATCAATATGCACATGAAATTTGGTCGACCAAGCATGGGAGCTTCGACCAGTTTTCTTTTTAATTTGTCGAAGGATATTTGGCATTTTTCTGTCCATGTAAACTCATGATCTTCTTTTAGCAGTTCTTCCAGAGGGTAAGTCATATCTGAATAGTGTCTGATGAATTTCCTATAGTATCCGGTATGGACTAATAACACCCAAACTTGTTTAGGGTTTATTGGGGGTTTTAGGTTGAGGATGATTTTTATTTTGGCAAAGTTGACCTTTATACCGTCTTTGCAGACAATATGCCCTAAGAGATGGCCTATGGGAGTCATAAAAATACATTTCTTAATATTTAGGGAGAGTTGTATCTGTCGACATCTCTACAGCATAAGTCAAAGCCATGTGCAGTGATCCTTTAGGGTGGAATATATAGTCTAGTCATCGAAGTATACTGCCATGGTCTTATAGATATACTCTTGGAATGTCTTGACAACAATTCGAGAAAACACTGCAAGTGCATTCTTTAGCCCAAAAGGCATAACTCTGTAAGCAAAAGACCCAAATTCACATACAAATGTTGTTTTCTTTTGATCCTCTTTTGCTATGGGTACTTGATTATATCTTGAAAATCCATCTGTAAATGAATAACATTCATGGCCTGCCACTTCATTCAAGATTTCATCAGCGTAAGGGGTGGGAAATGGATCTGTGAGTGTGACTTTGTTGAGCTCCCTAAAGTCGACACAAATTATTAACCTGGTCGGGTCATGTTTCTTGGGTTGTACGACCATGGGACTTGCCCATTCCGACTGGTCGATAGGGTAAATGATCCCTGCTGCTAACATGTTGTCTATTTCCTTCTTAACTATCTCCTTATACTTATGAGCTAGTTTGTAAGGTCGTTTCTTGACAGGTCGGACATCAGGTTTAGTATCTATTTTTATTTCTCCCATTTCTTGTACTAACCCTTTTATGTCTTTGTAGTCCCTTGCAAAGACATCTTGGAATTCTCTAAGTAAGTTTATGATTTTGATGGTTTGGTGTTCATTCCAGTAGTCCCCAATCTTAGCTATTTTTGGACAGTCATCGTTTGAAATGTCGACCTCCTTAGTTTTCACTTTGGCATCCAGCCACTTTGGTGCTTTAGCTTCATTGATCGGCCAACTTCATTCTTTGAACTATGAGAATGTAGCTGGAAAGTCGGCTGCAGTCATTCTATCAAGGTCTGGTTTTTCGGTGGTCTCGACTTTTAGGATTGAGTAAATTGATTTGGTTGTTTCAATGTGGTAGGTCTTCCATCTAAAGCTCTTACCTTCTATGTGTTCATTTTCTAAGTGTAAACATGTCGACTGTGATTTTGATTCAGTTTGTATCTTGTTACAGTTCTTGATTTGTCGATGGTCTTGGATGGGTTGTTTTTATGTCGGTTGAAGAAACTGTTTGATTTGGTGTGCTATCCTAGCCAATATTTCATTTTGAGGTATGAAATGGAATTCCTTAATAAAATTTTCTTTAAGCGCATGCCAAAAGAAGGTTTCTCCTCTAGCTTCCTCCATCTTATACCATTTATTAGGCAAGTCGGCTAGGGTTGAAGGGAACAAATGTGGCCATGCTTGCTCATCTTTGTATCCAAGCCGTCTCCACTCCTTTTCACAAAGCTTGATGTGTTCTTCTAGGTCTTGGCCTTAGAAAAAGATAGGGATTTGAGCATCTTGGGTTAAATTTTTACCCCCAAATCGTTCGACAAAGAAAGTTGAAGCAGCTGTCCAAGTTTGCAATTTTGTCTGATGGGTGTTCCACCATCTAGCTGCTTGACCGGTAAGTGTTTCCACTAAGCTTTGAAGTGGGCCATGTTCTCCAATATTTTTAGATACTTGTTCAAGATGCATGATTGAGGATTCTCTTTCCTTATACCTGGGCAGTTGGGTATTATGTAAGTTGGTTGGTTGTAATGTAGGTCGTTCCCTGATTTTTGTTTTCAAAGACTTTGGGGAGAATTGATGCAATGAAGCACTGTCGAGTGGGTTTTTTCTATACTTTTTGTATAGTCCAGCACCCTCTTGCTTGTGTTTCATAATTTTCCATTTCCCAATCATATAATTTAGCATCTGAATTATAACCAATTGAGTCTTGGTTACCTAAGTGAAGCTCCCCATAGATGTTTGGCTCTGTATAGTTTGTATTGTTATGGATCTGGTAGAGCTGTCTGACATCGACTTCCTCATCAATCGGTTCTGTCCAAGGTTGTCCTTGTGATGGAATAATGGGTACAATGAATTTTTGGCCATTTCCTTTTAGTTTTATGCATTCTTTATCTAAGGATATGGAGGATTTCATCTTTCATCCCCAAGGTCTACCCACTAGCATGGGAAAGGAGCTAGATCCTTCTTTTGGGTCAATAATTTCAAAATCAACCTTGGTAGAGATTCCTTTGATGGTCGTGTCGACATATTTCCAAACCCCAATGGGTTCAATGAGGCCTTGGTCAGTGAGTTTTAGGTAAATGCCTAACTCATAGAGTCAAGGTCGGCCCATCTTTTCCCATGTATCTCTGGTCATGATATTTACCTGAGACCCGAAATTGAGCACCACTTGTCGGACATGATAACCTTCGATTTCCAGGTCGACATCATTTTTGTCTTTTTGATTTAGGCTGCAAATGTTCTTAGTTTGTTTTCCAAAGTTAGTGCTTTTTATTTCGTGTAATAAATCAATGAACTGGGCTACAGATTTGTCTGTTTGGATGAGGTGAGTTCATTGTTGTGTCATACTAAGTCGACTAGTAATAATGTCTTCTTTATGTGCAATGTCTTGAAATATGTGGGTGGATTCTTGATAGGTTTTTTTTTCCTTTGGAGGATCCGGATAACCATTTGTGTTGTTAATTTTACTAATTTGAGGGTTATCAGGCCCTGTTTTTGTGCCTTGGTGAGTGACAATATGCATATTTTTAGTAGTTAATACATCATGCTTTTGTACACAAGACAAGACATTAACATTTTTCTTATTATTGATTTTTTCTAACATGGTAGGAAAATCCTCCAAAGAGTGATCACCTACTCCACAATGTGTACAGAATTTAAGGTCAGTTATATCCTTGTACGGATAGTCTGCGCATCGGTGCCCTTCTTTATAGCAGATGAAGCACTGGGTAGATCGACACGGTCGTATGTCACGATTCCTAATGAATCGACCTCTTCCTCCAAACCCTTGTCGTCGGTTGTCATACCAGCGCTCATATCGGCAGCCTTCATATCGTTGCCCATTCTGGTCATTAGTATTATTTTGCTCATTGCTTTGCATCACTGCATTCATCTGGTAGACCGCCTGATAGTTCTGTCTGTTTTTCAGGTTTAATTGACAGTCGGTCGTGTTGTGACTTTTTGTCTCACAGATGGTGCACCAGGAAGCTTTTGCGTTCTTCATGTTAAACAAACATTCTTTTGTAGAATGATCTTCGGCCTCCTGGAAATGTCACAAAATACTTTAGTTTGCACAAAGCGGACATCTTGTTGGCTGTATTCGTGTCAACAATTATCTTTCGAGTGTCTAGCCATCGAACATTTAGTACATCAGATTTCTTGATTTTTGAGGGTCAGTTATTTCAAGGAATTCTACACATTTTCAATATTTTCATCTAACCTATGGTCTGTCGGATAAGCAGGTATATCTTCATCCATTTCCACCTGCAGAGCTTTGGTCAACGCATCTTCATATGTCTTGAATGTTTCCAGACTAATATGTCGTCGTACTTTCTATGATAATCCTGCAAGGAACCATTGAATTAGTAATTGTTCATCAATAACATAATCTAATTGGCTTAATAGGTCTTTCCAACGTTTTTCATAGTCGCGGACTATTTCCCCTGGCTTTTGTTGGGTTGTTTTAAGCTTTTTGGCTGCCAGGTGCTTGGCGTCTGGGGTTTTGAAAAAGGATAAGAATTGTGCCTTTATCTCGGCTTTCATTGCTCTGGGTTTCCTTTCTAAAAAGGTCATGTACCATGTTATGGCCCTTTTTCAGTAAGGCTCCGGTGAACTGAGCCATCTGTCGGTCTTCATCCATCACCTAGTTTGCATCCCAGGTTGACTCGCAGACGAACCAGTGTCATCTGGGATCTTCGTCTCCCTCGTAGAGAGGAATGTGAGCTATTCCGTGACCCATGTCTGAGTCACTTTCACTGCTCTCTAAATACAGCGGAGGTGGAGGTGGGGGTGGTGGTGAAAGCAATGGGTTTGTTGATGTAGTCGCTCCTGCGGAATTTTGGTCGACAGAACTGGTGCCTCCATCGATGGTCGAGTCGTCTTCAATGTACAATGGGTTGTTGTGGATTTCTACTATCGATGGTCCACTACAACTTTGTGTTCACAGATCTCCTTGTTTAATTTCTTTGAAAGCTGTACTTGGTGGGGGGGGTGCTCCTTCCTGTGTCGGTAAGAGCAAGTCGATACTTCGAAGGGAAGGTGCTGCCTGAAACATCACCTAGTTTCCCTTGAGCGGTCGACATATGATAAGGTGTCGACCCGTGTATGTGTCATCGCCTAGTCAGCTCCATATGATGTAGTCACCAGCTCGTAGTCGTAGATCATCTTCAATAATAGTCTGGATTCTAGTATGTGGATTTGTCAGGGAAAGGGTTATTCCTTCATCGGAAGTTCTTAATTGGAGAGCTTCTGGCTGCTCTATCCACACTTCTTCCTCCGTAGGGGACACAACTTATTCTATTCCCTCTTCCTATCGGTCATGACCCGACACTGGTGGATTCTCTTCTTGGTCGTTCTCCCTAGGGTTTTGTTCTCTGTGCATCCCTACAGCTCTTTCACGTCTTTCTTCCCTTCTTTGCTGTCTCTTTTCCCTTTCTTGCTTCTTAATGTCTGACATACTTTCATACAGTACTATTTTCTCCAAGTATTCTATAGTCGACTTTTCATTACTGGTGATGTCTTTCCTCTTTAGGTCGACTAGGATCCACTATACTCTACCTCCGACACAAAACTAGCTACCCCCCCATAGCCTACCCGACACTTTTAGAAAGATCGGATAGTTCGACTCACTTGCTCAGGAAGTATTCCCACTCCCTTTCTGCAATAAATTTCTCCCACTTCCTCTGCTTTTCCACCCAGTTGGTGTTTGGGGGCTGTTCGCACAGTGGTGGTCTAGGTTCGACGATGTGGCCTGCTCCGTTCTCTATCAATAATTTGAACAGCAAGGTCGACAGGGAGCACAATAATTGTTCACTGAAATCTATGTAGAATTTCACTTTGAAAATTTCTATAGACGTTCTATCTTGAACTGCTTGCTCCTCACAGAAGTCATCGACGATTTTCTCAAACCACTTCGACAGATTTGTTCATCCCCCTTGGAACAGTTTATCTAGCAACTGTTGTTCTTTAGTTGCGTCCGGTATTCTCATCCAGAAGCTGCTTCAATAGTTGTGGCATAGACTCAATGAATTTTTCATGTGTCTCTGTGAAAAATATGGCTCTAGCTTCAGCGACTGTTAATTTGTTCCTTCTTGCATAATTTTGCAAGTAGTTCACAATTTTACAGTCCCACCAGTCCTTGATCTCCTGCTCTGGTATCATATGTGAGCATATATTTTAGACATGTACTACCGACAACGGAACCAATGTTGTAATCTTACAGATCACATAAGGTTACCAATAATACATACTAAAACATAACTATAAATCAGATACAAGAGACAAAAACAGATAGGAAAATAGATTATATTAATGTAATGAGTTCATACAAGGCAGAGAACTGAACTGAGTTCTTGCTTGGCTCAACATCCTAATATATACAAGTTACAAACAGTTACAAAATAACTACCTGTCGGTTTGGTGAACTGACACGACTGTTATTTAAGTCGACTAATCTTCTAGTTTAGTTGGCCAACCGACTTAGTCGGCTGATCAACTAAGTCGGCCTATCGACTTAGTCGGCTGATCAACTAAGTCGGTCTTCGTTCAAGTCGACTTCGTTGACTTTCTCCTTCTACAAATATCCAGGATAGAGTTTTTGTTATCACCTGGGAAAGAAAAGTGGTGAATAAATATCATCATCTAGAAATAATTCAAGCAAAAATCGATGTTATCCATAATCAAATTAAAGAATTTATTCAACTTTTTAATCTTTTATTCAAAATGAGGATTCCTTTCTTTTGGGAAGAGAAAGGAGGAATGTTGTCTCGGAAGGAGTATAATGAGAGTTTAATCAATTGCATCCTAGATCACACACAGTTTGATGATATGTAGCAACAATCCTTGTCATAAAAAACTATGATTGATGAGTTGGATGGAGACTTTGAAATATTGTTTGACTTTATATCTACATGTGGCAAATTGCTAGATTTATCTTATCCAAAAAATGTGGAGCTAAAGGTATTGGCTAAGGAGATGATTAGTTTGTATTTCCCAGTTGTTGATCAAGAGAAGAAAGTTGAAAATTACGGGAAAAGTAAATACAAGTTACGCCAATGAAGACATTTTTTAGCATGACGAGGATCAAAGGGGAAACTATAGAATGATCAAGTGAGCCAGAATCCTCAAGAGGCATTACTATTTTAAATCGAACATGCACGTCACCCTCATTATTTTTTGTTTTATGAAAATTGTGGCAAATGTGCCACATTAGAGTTTTTTGGAAGTTTGTTTCTCAATTTGTAACTAATTTCGACATTGTTTTGAGGTTGGTCTCGAGGATCTAAGACACTATAAATATACCATCAATAGAGGATGAAAGGTTTGAAACCCATGAGAATTTCCTGTTATGTTGTTTTGAGATCCGTATTTAATAAAAGTTGTAAAGCCAATGTTGGAATTCATGTATATTTCTCAGTTACAGTCTGTGATTTCTCTCCTGTATGTGCATGTGTTTCTTGTTAATCTTTTCATTATGTTTTCTTTCATATCTGAGACAAGTGTGTGATAGTTTCAGAATTCAGACTTAGTTATGCTCTGTGTATCATTTCAAATATTCACAAATTGTTTCTACCAAAGTTAATGCAGAATTCATCCTTGTTGGTGCTCTGTGTTAATGATTGCCATCTTTTCTTCCTTTCCACCAGAACAAAAATAGATTGACCGTAACTAAAGTATTATCTTGATCTTGTAGGCATTCACCATGCAAAATTATCTGTGTTTCATGATACTTGTGACTCCATAGCCCAATGTACCCTTACCTTGTTTCAACCACAACTATACATGAATTTCATTTCATGTTTGTATATGGCCTTATTATATATCTGTGAGAGATTCCTCCCTCGAAATAGAGAATCCAAATACCTTTCCTACAGTGGTTCTGTTGCTACCTTAGGGTTCACCTTCCATAACCTTGGGTGTTATTCTGAGTGCAAATAGAATCTTATATGTTCTATTTTCCATCGCTCTCTAGGCAATATCCACTTTCAGGCAATTAATTTCTTATTGTACTGTAAATTCAAATGTTTTATGTATTTTTCATGTTTTTCTTAGTGGATTTTCCCAACAATCATAATATTATAAATACTAGAATATCTCAGTAAAGGATTCTGTTATTGTTGAAAGTTAGTTGAAGTGGTGAACCAAATGTTTTTATATATGAATATATTTTTCACTGACCAAAACTATGGAAAAAACAACTATATAATTCACCAAAAACAATGATTTTACACCATGTTGAAAGTCAATATTTTTGGATTAGTTAATTCTATATGTTATGTTGTGCTCATTTCATGCAGTATTTTATATACTAGTCTTGTCTTAGTTTGCATTGTTGAGCAACATATCAGAAGTGAAATTATTCATTTACATTCATAGTAACACTATGCCCTTTTTTGGATAAGATATTCCTGAACTAAGAAACTGTTTGGAAATAAAACTAAAGAATTGCATATTGCTATATGAATCAGGCTAGGAATAAGAAATTCAATCAAGTTCTCATAACTATTTACATGTTTAAGCCCTTTATCAAGCAACGGAAGGAGAATTGGCACTAACATTTTGATCCCCATACCAGCAAAACATCCCCTCAAAATTTCTTGTATGGAGACCATTTGTTGGACATGCAAAGACATCAAACCCTAACTACATTCAACAGTTTTGTGACAATGTTTATGGCAAATTCCAAGAGCCCTTTTTATCTTCCTTTGGCACATATTAGAGGGTTTTTCATGGCATTTTATGCACCCTTTCTTGCAGTATGTGGATGGTATACTAGCAGATTTGGCCTCCATAATGACCTACAAACATCTAAGCAAACTATGAAAGTAAGAAAAGGCTATTGAAGTTTCTTTTAGGGCACAACTATGAGTAGATTTTGGAGGGATTTCCATTAGTAAAAACCCTAGCACTGTACCCTTCCGAAGGTGACTTGCAAAATAACAAGTAAACTCAATAGTATTAGGTGTTGAAGCTCAGGGAAGTACTAAATCAATATTGTGGTATCTTTCTACCATTTCAAACATTTGTACCCAGTTTGATTTGAATCCATGAATAAGGAGTATGTAGCAGAATGTACCATTGTTTGTTCCAGTAGAAATATATGTTTGTCTCAACGTAGTTTTGAGCCTAGATTGCAATACAATGAAACCACACTAGGGAAAACTATTGGGGCATCAACTATGATCAGTTCTATGGAAGCAGAATAACCCTAGCACAGGTTTGAATAAAAGTGGTTTCTTGGGAGGAGGCATCATTTGAAAAGAGATTCATTTCAATAACCTCTATCCACAAGGTGAGGTATTACCCTTTGTGCATGTTGGGGTTGATCTTACACCTTATACATATTTTGGGGCATTATATTGTACATATGGCAATTGTATCTTGATGACATGTCATCATTGATCTTCATGGACACATATTTGAAGGAATAACATACATGAATTATAATCTTGGACATCTTCTATTGATGAAGTGGTGGTGTCTTTGGTCCCATTTTTCCACATAAGTTGTCTTTGCACACATGAAGGCATGAACATTTAATCATTTAATTGGCTCCTACACCAAATGTAGGATACTCTTGGGAACTTTCTACATATGTTGAGGCATGATTGGGATGACATGGAACTTGACTACATATTTTGGGTCATAACTTGGATGATGTGGCATGCCTTACGGGGATTTGATTGGTTGATGGATGGAATGTTTGGTTTCCTTGGCTCACATGTACTCCTCTTGTATGAAGTGACTCTTCACCTTCCAGACATCTAGGTCTTCTTGGGAATTGACACATGGTATCAAATAGTAGTTTTGGCTCTAGCATGTAATTTGTCTCGTGGTTTGGATGTAGCACCCAGCCTTTGGAGACTTTAGGCTTCATAATAAACACCATTTAATGGATCTCAGCCTAGATTTGGACTAGCACACTAGTTGGGAGGCCTTCTTTGGGCCTTACTTGATGTACTTAGAGTGTACATATTTTTATTCATTGTTGGAGGATGTATTTTCCCCCTGTTTTAGGGTTTTTAGTGGATTTATTCACTTTTTATTGTAGAGGAAGTTGAATCATTTATCCTATAAAAGGAGAGCTCCTCCTTGCCCTCCTTTTGTCAGGAGATATAGTTCCTCCTCGCTTCATTTCATGTTTTAAATTAGGCATAAATCCCGTCAAAGACTAAGATTTGGATCCTTTTGGTGCATATATGAGTTATTGCAACAACTTTGATGAGGAATTTATGCAATGCTTGTGTAATGGATGGATTTATGTGATTATGAAAGGATATTGATGATAGTTAATGTGAGAACTCATGGTTATATTTATGAAATGTTGAAGCAGTAATTGGTTTTTTTTCCACATTTGTTTCTTAGTTTGGTCATATGTACACTCTCCTCCTTCATGTTTAGCCCTTGAAATCCTAGCCCTTGTGGAGGATCCTTGCTTGGTTCTTGAAGTTATTGGTGATGATCAAGTGAGCACTCTTGTTTGTCTTGATGAAAGTTTGAAACATTTTTTTGTGTGCTAGGAGTTTATTCCTAGCTTGGTGTCTCACCCACTATTTTTCCTTGTCCTTCAACCCTTAAAACCATAGATCTTGTGGAAAGTGTTTACTATGGTAAATCCCTAATAGAATCTTAACTTGCATAATTCCTATAAGTTGACTAAGATGTGTGATTTCTAGCCAACAACTCTTTCCTTTGAGTTTCTTGTGCCAAATATTATGGTGGAAGTTACTTGAATCGATAACCCAATTGGTGAAGACATTGGTCTCTAGGGTTTTGATCCCCTTCCTAAAATCACCCGCTCTTATATTTATAATTTAAACCTTAATTCTATGGTGGTTTTCTCTTCTAATTCCCTAGAAGTATTAGTGCTAAATCAATAGTAGTCTTAACCTAGGGAATCCCCCCTAGAGATTTTTATCATAAGTCTACACGTTGTGCAATGAAATGGAAAATCCTGTGCCTTGGGGTGTGAGTTTGCATGGTAATATAAATGTTGGAATCATTCTTGGGAGTCAACTTAATACAACCTCAATTAAATGACTCTGTCAATGACTTGAGGAGAAGGCTTTAAACTCCAAGCAAAAAAAATAAAATTGTAATATGTCCCACATCACCTTGTGAAACTAACAATGTAAACCATCCATACTTGTGGATTTCCCATTCTACATTGAACATGGTGCAGAAAAGAGCTATTCCTTTTCAAATTCAATGTCTAACCTATATTGGCCCCGAACGGTGAATTTATGAGGTATCATCTTATATCTTATAGTAGGATACCTAAAAACCTCGTATGAATCACCCTATCACTACCACTTTCTTCTTCAAGAAGTCAAAGAAGAATTTGAAACCTTCATCCCTCTTGAATCCATTGCAATTGTGAGCGAATCCTAGCTCCTTGGGTAATATATTCCTCTCTTCACACCTCCAGCTCCAAGTGAGTTATGTGTCGCTATTGCTAGATTCGATTGATTCTCCTTATGGTGCATAGATGGTGATGCATAGTTTCTAATTTCTATAACCCTTAATAAGGCTCATGGATGTCAATAGACTTTGTTACTGCCCAAGGTTGCACTCAAGTGAGAAATCCCTAAGACATGAGTGCAACCCGAGGGGAAGTAAGGAAGGATGTTACCCAATATCACCAATATTGAAAATGAACTGGTATTGGAACCAGGATTATATATCACATTGATTAATAAACCCATTCGTTTATTTCTAAGCCTGTATAATATCAAGTGATTTTTTTAGTCATTAATTGATAGCCTAATTTATCTTGAAGAAATTTTTTTATCATTTAAAATGGATCTAGGATGGTTGTATTCTTACTCAACTCAGTAGAACTCAGAACTCAGACCTTTTATAGATATGGATATGTAAAAGTTTATTTTTCAATATCTCTTTTTATCTCTCTATATAGCATTTTTTATATTAAAAGTACATATATAATCTCTCTTTTTCATATATATAGGGGTAAGTATAATTGGATAAGATGGTGTACATTACTAATCTTTCTCTCTTTCATACATAGAGATATATTTATATTACCTACAAATGATAACGTAAATATTCGATACAAAATCAAAATCAAGCTAACATGTTGTTGTTGTTAAAAAAACATTTCACCATCCACCAAGTGGTTTTGATAAGATGCTTCAATAAGATGGGTTTATTCTTATCTTTTGTCCCTTTCCAAATAATCCATAGTTTTTTCTAATTTCTAAAGTTTGTGTTCCATTTACTACCTTTCCTTAAGCTTCTCATTCCTGTAAAGTGAGCATAATCATAAAAGAATAATATCACAAGTATAAGAATTCCTCTACAACCATGGTAAAATAATATCACAGGTATAAGAATCTTGTAAAAAAAGAAAAACCCTAACATTTGCAAAACTTACTTAACAGAGCTATAGCATATAAAGAACATAAGTAAATGTTGCATACCCCTTCAATGGTAGTCTTTTTCCCTTTTATCCCTTTCCTTATCTCATCTTCTTGAAGCAAAGATTGGGGTTATTCCAATTGCTTCTCTTCAATCTCCCTCTGAATTATCTACTCTTCTCTCTTTGTATACTCAGATGCAAGTCTTTTATGTTTCGCTTCTTCTATTATTCTTCATTGCTTCAACCTCTCGGATTCTTCTTCTTGTTCCTTCACAAGACCAGTGACAACAAATGTTTTTAGCACAAAACACTACCATAGAGAATCTCCAATAAAATCTGATATAAAAGGATTCCACACCAAAAAAAATGGCAAAAGACCATTTTGATCATTTGGCGCTCTTGCTCCTCCTTGCACCTCTCAATCAAGACTTTGCAAGCTAGAAGATTTCTATGCTCTTTCTCTATGACCTCAAGCAATACTAGGAACTATTGAGCTATTGTATAAGACTTCTAGCTATGTTTAAGCATTTCAGAAGAATATTCAAATGATTCCTAATATTATCTGATTCAATTTCCTACACAAATAAATCCATTAAGTTTCTTATAATATACTCACTTGTTGAGCCTAGAATTGGCCCTTTTTAACCATCTTCAATCACCTTTTCTTCCCCTATATCATACCATTTCAGCATGTTAATCAGACCTGTTGTCCTCACTTTATTTCCCAAACTGCCAAGGTAAGACTGATCATTGATTTATCTTATTAATGCTTATGATTGTGATAATTAAGGCTTTGTATCTTTCAATTGTGCTAATATGTTATGATTTATGAAGGTAGTTTGAGATAAGTGGACTGCAGGAAGATGGAGCTGAACAAGTCCTAAAAGGAGGGATAATCGTCGCTCAAGATGATCCTCCAATCATAAATTAAGGCACGCGGTTCTAATGCAACATGTCAAACAGAGCTGTGACAAGGGAAGCTATAACAAAATGCACTACAATTGGAGATCTTTAGTACATGGCTGCGTGAGTATGATTGCGGTCAAACGAGAATGCTACTCTTGGGTCAATTAATAGCTCTTCCGCAGTTTCCATGGCTTTACCATGCCATGTTTGTAACAACTAGTGTTATTCAGGGCGCCTGAAGATCAGAGATCTTGATGGCTGCCCTTTGTAATATGATCAGATGTTATAATCTGTATGTATAAATATGGGAAGCTGTCTCGATCCAGGGGGTTGGAAAATAGATAATTCATTCATTGTATTAGCAGTAGAAGCAACCCGTGTAATCTTTATTTCTTTAATATAAGGAGTTACCTCTGATTTAAGGGAGTTACATGTTGTTCAGCCAACATCTCTGTGTGAAGGCTGGGCCCACCTTCCACAGAGATTGCTGAGTTAATTTAGGACTTTTTAATTCAGTATTGTGTGATGTTTTGTTCATTCTCTTTCCTTTGTACGCAGCTGTAGTAGTGTCGATTTACAGTAGATTTGTGATTGCATTTTCTTAAGATTTGTAAGTGGCACAGAGTGACATTCGACTGGGTAGATAACTTTCTTTATGCGATCCATGTGGTAGTTGTACCCATCTTTGTTCATCCTGTAGTTTAAGTTGTTATCCCACGAATCCTTGCAATTTATCTTTCCTGTTATGATTATTGATTTTCATTCCTGCAATTCAATACCTTAAAGTGGCTGAACTCAATCCTTTGCAATTGAATTCCTAGATTAATATTTGATTTATGTTTATGGATTTCAAAAGTAATCAGATTGAATAGCCAATTTACTTGTTCTGGGATGTGAATAGGATTTTCTTTGTAGTTGCAATTGTCGTTTGAATCTTATATCATTTTTCCTTGTTACATGGTAGAAGGTAATTGAAATTGTAGTATCTAGACAATGAATGGGATTACACAGATTATTGGGATGGGCATAGTTGTTAGAGGATAAGAGTGTTCAATTATAGTGGTTGTGTGTTTAAGCATATACTGTGCATTTATCCTTTGAAACAAAAGACTTTCTCGGGTTGACAATAAATCTCGTATGGTATGTATGTTGGTAATAATCTACCTACATATTGGGTGCTCGACATTTTGGTGTCATTTCCGGGTGTTACTGAGAGAAATTCGTATCGCTTGGGGTACCACAACAGACAGCTTTGACTCTAGAAATCAATCTTTCCCAATATGCAATAGAAACAAAATGTCTAACACTAAAGGATCAGACCTCGTACCTTATTTCGGACGGTTGAAGTAGATCCCCGTTGAGATTTCCAATCTTCAGCTTGAATTGATATAATACTTCCTCAACAACAAGTAAACAAGACAAGCATACTATATATCATGGTGTTAGATCTATTCTAGCATATATAATCAATAATGTAAAAGCATTTGACATATTCCAATGGATACAATATTCAATCAAATACACATCATTGGACAAGGAAAGATAGTTCTTATTAATATAAATTAGAGATTACAAGATAGATACAACCTCTGACGGCATGTCTGCGAATCGGAGAAACTGAATCTCCCACTTGGGCCTCCACCACCTCAATCCTCTATCTCATGATAGCAAGCTCACTAGCAAAGGGAAATCTTGGGAAGAACACAACAGTGCTCCAAAGGGACAAAGGGATGCAGACTCAAGTATAAATTCTAGAAACAATGGACTATAGTTTCGTTGCTTTCAATCTCTCTATATGCCTTCAATGTACCAAGGGGTTCCTTATATAGCTTCACAAGTGATAATTAAGGGTCGAATCCGAGCAATCTCAAGGCATATGGAAGGCCAGGATTCAAATGAGTCGGATCCATGTCAAGGAAAACTCCAAAAGGATTTGGACTATGCACACATCCCGATGTACGTGGATATAGGGGTCAAACTCACGTATGTACGCGATTATCAAGGAAAAAGCCGCGTATATCATCTTTTATATAGTTTTAGGGATGATCAAGGAAACATCAAAGGATAAAATATGGTCCATGTGGTCTAAAGAGTCTGCAGCAGGACAGGGGAAGGCCATACAAAGTGTCATTCACCTAGAGTGGTTAAATCTGCTATAACAGATGCCCCCTAATGTGTGAGGTTAGAGGGGTCATACGATGGCCGAAATACATTATAAGTCCATCCCAGAAGTGGAGTGATGAAGGATCCCAAATGGAAGACCAGCCACCCAATCAACATAGTACAATGATAGAACTCTACATACAACTGCAAGTACATATAGCAGTCCCAGATACATAAGAGTACAATGGCCATGAATAGGCATAATACATGATATCACATATGTGGTCATCGCCATGTACAATA